>JAOEHY010032645.1:0-13792 GCA_025447955.1 Psilopsiagon aurifrons | reverse complement strand
GCGTTGTGATGAACCCCGGGAGAACCCGGGGCTCCGCAGCCTTTATTCCCGCATGAGCTGCGGGAGGGCGCTTCTCCCCTCGCCGCTTCCCTCCGGCTCGGCCCGGTGCGTCCCGCGGGGCCGTGCCCGCCGCCCGCCCCGCACATGCCATTCCCATTTTGGGAAGCCGAGTCACTGACCTTCGCAGCAGCGCGAGCCAGAGCAGGGAGTAGCGCCTGCAGCAGCAGCCGCCCGCTCCTGCGTGAGCCATGACCCGCACCCCGGCCCCGCATGAGGCTGAGCGCCAGCCCGCACCCGGCGAGGCTCAGAGCCCGACCGCGGGGTGGTTTAAGTGCAGAGTCACGACACACGGTGCCCGGAGCAGCAGGTAAGTGCGGGAGGAGCAGGGCGCGAGGCGGTGGAGAACAGAGGGGATGGCTGCGCAGCATGGTCCAACTGTCCCGGTTGCCACCATCCTCACCCAGCCCACGCCGACACGTTCCCAGAGCCAGACTGCTGCTGTCATCCTGGCGTATTCAAATGCCTCCATTACTCATCAAGAACAAAGTAGGATATCGAGTAAATAAAAAGCCACCACATGGCACCGTCCCCTGCCTGCTACTTAGGGCTGCTTCCTTCTCCGCTTTTCAAAGGCTGCCATCCATGCCTGCAGCACATCAGAAATCCTCCAGCTCGGGCAAAGCTGCTCCGGATCAGGGAGGAAGCAGGTACCAGGGCTGCGAACGCTGCTCAGCATCGGAAGGGAAAACAAGAGCAGAGGTACATATCCCTGATCGGAAAGAACATGCCAGGTTTCCCCACATCAGAGGGAAAGGAAGCAGGTCTTGGAGTACGATATAGGCAGGTCCTGCCCAAGGCAGCAGGCACAAGTCTTGCCTCCTCCAGTGACTTCCAAGGCGGATTCCTGCCCGGAATGTCCCTCCAGCCAGCACCACCACGCACAGCACTGACAAGTGGGTGAAAATCTGCAGGTTCTCTGCCCGGTTCCAACACTAACTCCCTGCACATCCTCTGCTCCTCAGCCAGAGAGGTAGGCAAGACCCCCTCTCACCTCCAAAGGATCCAAGAAAGGTGGAGGACTGGCAGCATTGCTGCTGGGCTGGAATAGTAAGGAGCAGCATCTGTCACCTAAGGCCACTGGGATCCTTCCTTCCATGGCAAACGGGTCCCCGCTGTGCCGGGGGACGATGGCGCCAGCTCAGCAGCCCCGGTCGCTGCACTCCTTCAGGCAGCACAGGCAGACTCTTTTCCCTTGCAGTCTGCAAACAGTGCTCTGCATTTAGCACATTTTACCTCATTTTTACCTCCCCCCATTCCCCCCAGCAGCGGTTTGAAGTTCTCTCACCCTTTGCTGGCAGCTGCCACGCAGAGAGACAAGCTCACTGTCCTTGATCTGCTTTTCAGGGCTTCTATAAAGTAGGGCACCAGCATCAACCCAGCGTCAGGCTTTTGATACATTGCTGGAGTAGCCAAAAATAATAACAGGCAGCTTCAGTCAATCTTTTCTTTCTTCAATCTGCAGCAGCAGCAGCATAGGGGTCCTTTGTGTGCCAGAGCAGAAGAATGGTGCACACTGGACTGAAATCCTGCTCAGCATCCCCAGCCATTCCAGCCCGCGAGCCGGGCTCACCGGCAGTACCCAGGGAGCACAACCAGGTCTACCGCAGGGAGCCTTTGCCTTGGAGGGTCCCCTCTCCTACAGCCGTGTTTCCTTCAGCACCTTATCTCCCTTGCTGTGGCGGAACGCTAAGGTCAAGTTACAGTTTTACCAAGGCTGTTATCTTCCTGGCAAGGCAGGAAAAGGCAGAGCCTGAACTTTGGAATGAGCCCTCAGAGGCAGCAGGACAGGAGAACAGGGTTCTCGGCAGCCCAGCGCTGGAGTATTCTCTGCTGCACGTTCAGACACTGTATGAGGACAGTCTGGAAGGAGGTACAGAACCCAACAAGCATGATGTGCTGTCGGCCTGCGTTCCAGCGGGAAGCGGATACACTGGGAATGGTGGCAGCTCCAGCTGACATAAGGACCCAGCGCAGCTGCACTGCTGCTGCCAGCTGACATGGCAAGACCCAGCAAAAGAGCTGGGAACTGCCCAGTTGGATTTCCTCTGTTCCAGACCTGAAATGCCAGCAGGTCAGTCTGTGCAGGACTGGCCCAGGAGCCTGGCATTGGGAGATGAAGTAACGGGTGAAGCTGGAGCCCAGCACCGCTCGGTGCATCCTGCTGCTCTTCCCCACCTCCACAAATAACACGTCTTTCCCACCAGTGCCGTGCTGCCATGGCCCTGCCCCAGCCATCCCACTGGGCTTGGCTTGGTGTCCAAACACAGCTCCTTGGGGCTGGGGGTCTGCACGCACAGGTCAGTCATTCCCCCCTCTTTCCTCCCTCCCCATGGAGTGGGAGACCATAAAGAAACCTCTCTCTGTTGACTCCATGTTGAAATACAGCTGCAGTGAGCACTGCCGCCACCAAAAAGCAGCTAATTTTGTTCCAAGGCAGGTTTTACCCCAGCTTCCTTCAAGCAAGCGTGTACCTCATTCCTCATCTGCACAAGGTGGTGTTTCCCTGCCGACTGTTCTCCCCACAGGCAGCCCTGTTTGAGGGTGATACAGGGGTGTACAAGAGTCAGAGCTATTACTACCATTGCCAACACCAGCATCCTCCCAAGGCACAGTATGTGACCTTTTCCCCTTCTTCACATTTGCACCTCCTGTTCCTGTGGGATCCCAACACCTACCCAGTGACTCACTGTTTAAGAAGTAGCACTTGTGACAGGAAAGCCCCTGTGCTTCATCACAGGGCAGGTAACACAACACCTTGGATGGGTTATTACAGTCATTTCCATTCACGGTTAGTTCAGGGATTAGTATCTGCATTATTTCTAGTCCTCTTTTTCTGGGTTGCTTTTCCTCCTTGGTCCCAGCCAGGCCTGGGTTATTCCTTTTCCTTGGCTGGATAGAGGAGGATGGTCAGACACTGCTTTGCCTCCAGTCCTTTGGGCAGTGACCTTTCCAAACCCCTGCTGTGTTTACCCTTTTGAGCTCTTAAACCCAGGTATCTCTCACTTTTTATTGACTGTGAAGCCAGTGCTTTATCACCACGCTGTCTATCACTGGGAAAAAAAATGAATTCCCTGAAACCCGGGAAGAGTTAGCAGTGGAAGGGACTGTGATTATCCACGTTTACTCCAGTTTTACAGTTAAGATCAAATGCCTGGTGATGCTGTAAAAAGCAGTTTGAACAATCGCATATTGCAGTCTAACTAACATGAAAAGACATGTCACTGCAGAGCTGGCTGGCTGTTAGTGGGGTGGCCACAGTCATCATTGTGGGGGTCTTCTGAAAGACTCTCCAGTGCCTGTACCGCAACCTACAGCATCGTCAAGCAACATCGGATTTCACTGCAGGTACCATTAAACCGGCTGTCAGGACTCCCAGCGTTCCTCCATCAAACCACACGTTCACATGGAGCTCAACAGCCTGAACCCTCGGCTGCGTTTGTGTGTGTTTTGTCCTTCAGTTCAGTTCCAAGCAGGTAATTTGAGGCTGAGGGCACAGAAATGCCCCAGGCCCTGCAGCCAGCTTAAACACAGGGATTATTAAAGATTCCTTCACCTGCTCTACTCCGATGGGCTGGATGCTCACAGGCTGCAGCCATGAAGCAGAACTGACCTCTGGACTTCCTCAGAACCAGGCACCGTGTCCAACAGTATTTACACTGAAAGAATATTTAACCTCTGACTAATGCTGCCTTTTACACAGCATTTCATAGCAGCTGGGCAGTGGGTCTGGACCAGCCAATTTCTCTTTCTGCTTGTAATTAGCTTCACTTTTCTGCTCTCCTGAACAAGCGTTAGGCTTTCCTCTAGGAATATAATCCCAATCAACAGGAAACCTGTCTTTGCTGAGATGCCACTCATCCTTCCGGGAGGTTTTATTTAAAGCCCAACATTGCTATTAGCAGCAGATTTTAGAAAGCTTTTTGTGAGATGCCACTCCTGCAAACATTCACTCTCATTCTGGGCTATTAGTCTCGCTCCGGAGACACCGCTTAACATTCCACAGCAGTGTGAGCCAAGGAGCATTTGCAGGAGTCAAGTTTTGAGTTTCAGATCACAGGGGTACCAATGGCTTTGAGCCTGACAAACACAAAGAGATGTTTTAGCATCTAAGCTACATTTTATTTTGATTTCTCCTGTCTGACAATATTGGTGTCTACATAATAGCATCAGTGTAATAGGTAATAGCTGATTTCAGAGACTGAATGATGTTCTTAGACAAAATGATGTCCTTAAACAAAATGATGTTCTTAAACCCCAACATCCAATCAATGGAAAGTCAGAATAAAGTTAGGGAAATGTTCTGCTGCTGCTGAACTTCTTCCTTTAAAAAGAGAAGAAAAGCTCAAAGCCTTTTAAAGTTTGTTTTGATTGGGTGCATTTTATCCGGAGATGGCACCAGGATATAAAGCTAATTTCTTCCAATTGCTATCTGCCTTCTAGCCAGATAGATTTTAGTGTCTTCTAAGGATATAAAGCACATCCTTCTCATGGGAACCTTCTTTTCAGATGGAATGAGAGATTCACACCAATGAAGTTGGTGATTTTTCTATGGCTTTCAGAGCTGTAACTGTAGGCATCCATCCTGGGGAGCACACTATCCCCTGTTCTCCTCTGCCTTGGGCATGTTACTGGACACAGACGCCCTTGGAAAACAGAGTGGGTTTGCACTCTGGCATCCGAGTATACACTGGCAAGGTAAAGGGCAAGCAGAACACACTAAGGAACGTGGAGGGCAGACCCAGTGCCTGGGTGGGAGAGCCAGGCCACAGCCAAGCACCAACAGAATCAGTAACACTGACACAGGGAGCATAGCACCTCCACAGACAGCCCCGTCCTGAACACATCCCCAGATCCCTGAGCAGGAAGATGTGTCTGCAGGATCCGTGCAGCAATGCCTGATGGAAATCCCCAATGCAGTCCCCATCTTCCCCAATGTACAGGTAGGAAAAGGAAAGACCCTTTTAAAGATCACCTCCCTGTTTTTTCCCACTCTCTCCACATCTCCTTCCTGACTCCCACTGATAACCCATTTCCAGGAATGAGCCATCTGGTTTTCCTGGAGCACATTCAGCTCTGCCACCCCGCTGGGGCCCCGATCCTCTGTGCCCAGGAGTTAAACCGTGCAATACCAGGGTGCACGGCATCACTTCTCCAGCTCATGTTTTCAGGCACAAGTGTCACCGCTGCAGAGCTCAGAGCTCAGGCGATGCCAGGACAGCACCTTCCAGAGCTGATGTAAAAATGGTTATTAAAATTTACAAACTGTGAAAAACTCTCTAAAAAAAACCCCAAATCCTGGCACTGCCCTAAATTAAATTACAGGCACAGCCTGCTGGGGGGGTGTGGGTGAGCACGGAGCCAAGCTTCCATGCAGTCCTTATCCACAGCCTACACCTGCTGCTCCCTCCTGAAAGTTTAACTAATGAACACAGTGTACAGCCCAGAGGATTTAAGATAAGGGAAAGGTCAGAGTGAAGACTCGGGAGTGAGGCACAGACTGAACAGGGTTCATAAATGACAGCACCATTTTAAACCTGAAATTAATTCTTTTCAATAAATTAGGGCGAGTGAGCATCCCCCAACCCAGAGTGCAGCTCCTCCTGGATATAGGCTGCTGGGGGGAGCAGCAGGGCATGTCCACTCAGGAATCAATGCTAACACCTTAAAAAACTAATCTCTGACAATTACTTCAATGGAATAGAAATGACTTTATATAAATCTGTGTATAGCAAGAGCTGATGAAGTATCAGTGATACTTAGAGTAAGTCTAGACTGAAAGAAGAGGGCTTTGTCTGTTTTACTTAGGTTTGGTGTGGTCTCTCTGCCCTTTTTGTGCCTCAGTTTCCCAACTGTGGACATGGGTCCTTATATCAGTGAATCCAGTAAAGCTACTGGGGTTAACAGACCCCAGCAGGGCTAGTTATGGCTACCCAGGGCTGAGGATTGGATGTGGCTCTCCGAAGATGCAAACATGGGCTAGTCTGCTTCAAGTGAGAGGCATGGTTTGTGATTTCAAAATGTAGTCAGGATGGCATTCTGCAGGGCAGGGAGGGACAGCTCTTACCAGTAAGTGTATTGGCCTCAGAGGGTGTTCATGAATGCAGATGTGCTTACACAGTATGCCCTGCGGTACCTGCAGCCCAGATCTGGCCTTGGTGGCTGTGCTCCCTGTGACACACATCGGCTCCAGCAGACCTTCCAGCCTAGAGAGCAGACGGGGTGCAGGAACCTCACACCCATCTTCTCTTCAGGGGATGAAAGCTCAGCTCTGTATTTGTTCTTGGCTCTCTTGTCTATGATGGCAAAAGAACAAGTTTGGCTTTGAAAATGGCTTTAAACTGACAGAGGGGAGGATTGAGATTAGATAACAGGAAGAAGCTCTTCCCTCTGAGGGTGCTGAGGCACAGGCAAAGGTGCTCAGGGAAGCTATGGCTGCCCCATCCCTGGCAGTGCTCAAGGCCAGCTTGGATGGGGCTTGGAGCAACCTGCTCCAGTGGAAGGTGTTCCTGCCCGTGGCAGGGGGTTGGAACTGGATGAGCTGTAAGGTCCCTTCCAACACAAAGCAGTCTATGATTCTCTATGATTCTAAGTTTAAAACCCTTTAACTGCCATAACCAACACATGAGCTTCCAACAGAGAGGTCAACCAACATTGGTTTTCCTAACATTTGATGGCTGACTTCTCTTAGAGAGATTAAATTAGACCCAGTACATCACTGTGACCAGAAACTCTACCATCTTCTGGATTTGACATGGAGATTCCCAAGTGAGCTCTGTGAGCAGCCCTGACTGGTACATGAGTATCTCCATCCTCATCTTCTACACAAAGGAACCAGAGGGGAACTTGAGCAAAAGTTTCATAGTGCAAGAAGGGAGTGCAAGCAGGCACAGGGACCGGTCTGTGCCCTCAGTCAGCAGCTGTGCAGTAGGAACAATTTCCTTTTGTAACCAAGTTATTTTAAATCAATCTAGACAGACAGATGCAAAGCACTGACACAGATGCACTGAAACTGGTTTGATCCTGGCCTGAACAGGATTAACTTGCCGCAGTTATTAACCAAATTAAACTCCTGCTCATCTTCTTTGCAAAAAGGGCTGTATCTTACACTGAGAGTTGTGCAGAATCGTTACAGAGACAGAATCCCGGAGGATTTCCCTTTGCAGTGGGTATCCAGGGTCACTGCACAGCTCCTCACAACCTGCCTCGGCCTCAGTTAACTGCCTCGGCAAGAGTGTTTCTGTCTCATCTGCAATTTTACTTCATTCTGAATGTGCAAACCTACATCTGAGGCCATTAGCTTGTACTGATCACAAGAAGAGTTAAAACTAGACACACACACAAAGAGCCTGAGCTGATGTAACTAGATTGCATTAAAATGAGCATAGTGCCATGGACACATCTTCTCCTGCCGATCTAGCCCTGGTACCACTGCCTACACCCAGTCCTGGCTCCTGCCTTTCCCACTCACTTTGTGGTTCCCCAGTTCCAAAGGGTTTAATCTGCACAGCGGAAAACAGGAATTCTTATTTTGCTTCCTTCTAGAAGGTTCAGTGTGTTTTGTTCTGGGAAGTTTGGGGTTTGAGGTTGTTCTTGCATTTGATTTCTTAAAACACTGATTTCCACAAATAAATAGCCTTTCTTCCTGTGCTGGAATATAAACCCAAGAGGGCAGAGGCTGCACCCCCCAGCCCTGCCGCCCGTCCTCTCAACTGCCACTGTGTCAGTGCCACTAAACCACTTTTCTTATCCTGGCAGATGCTGAGCTTAGGTCAAATCCCTGGGAATACCCGGGGCCAGCGTATGTTCTCATCAACAGAACTGCAATCTGCTCCTCAGCTGAAGAGCCTGCCCTGGATTCGCTCCATCGCAGCTAAAGCCGGACTCCATTCTGGAGGGGGGCATGTCCATGGGCACACGAGGCTGATGCTGGCAAAGGGCACTGCACCTTCTCTGGTGAGGAATTAGATGAGGCAAAGAGAAGGAACAGAATATCATAGACTCACACAATCATGGGGTGGTTTGGGTTGGAATGGACCTTAAAGCTCATTCAGCTCCAGACCCCTTCCACGTGCGGGGACACCTTCCACTAGAGCAGCTTGCTCCAAGCCCCATCCAAGCTGGCCTTGCACACTGCTGAACTCTGTGGTCCAGCTCTGCAAATTCCTTCCCAACATCCACTGCCCTCACTTTGCTTGTTCCCAGCCCACTGCCACTTCCTCTGCTCTGTCCCTACACCTCTCTTCCTGCCCAAGACTCGATCAGACATAATACAGGTTGAAGAGGAAACACAAGCAATTAGAAACCCAGTGCTGGCCAGGAAGAAGGAGGGACCTGGACCTGCAGCATCCCCAGCGTGGGGAAGGCAGAGGCTGGAGCAGGCTCCCACGGGGTACCAGAGCCTGCCCTCAGCTCCCAGACACAGCAACCAGACTGGAGCAGGGAAGCCAGAGAGAAGAGTGGATGGTGCTGCCGGGTGGGCATGGAGCAGGCAGTGCCGATGGGATGCGGTGACTCACCTGGCCGGTGGCAGGAGCTGCTGGCCGGCAGTGCTGCCTCTCCTCCCCGCCAGCCTCGCCAGTGCCAGCTCGTGTGTCTTTATATACCAACCCAGCGCAGCAAAACTGAAAGCAGCAGCAGCAGCGGAGTTCCCAGATGAGCACCACACTGTAAACACGGGAAAGCAAAGTCCGGCCCAGCCCAGCCCAGCCAGTCCCAGCTGCCTTCTGCCTGTCGTCACCAGGGCTGCACAGCAAGCACTGAAACCTAACTGGGCTCTATAAACCAACCAGGGCCATGTACAAAGGGTGGCCCTAGATTGTCCTGTCCCTCCTTTCTTCCAGGACAGGGCTGACCCCAGCCATCTCCAGGCATCTCTGTTCCAGTGCTGGAGGCAGAGCAGGATTCTGCAGGGGACAGGCACAGACAGGAGAGGTGATTCAGCTGAAGCTCCCAAACCAGTTCAGGTGATGGGCAAGCTCCTTTCAGCTGAGCTGTGCCCCCTCCCCAGCCAGGAGCCCCCCCAGGAGCCCAGCCACTGTCCTCATTGGTGTCCCCTACCCAGGCCAGGTGGGGCTGCAATGGGGAAAGGCCTTGGGGGACCTCATCCAGTGCCACTTCTCCATCGCTCCTCCAAAGCACAGCTGCCCATCTCAGTGAATACTGCTTCAAACTGCGAGCTGAAAAGCTCCATTTGCTGTTATCAGCCCCCCACTATTACTCCTCTCTGCCCATGCTGTATTCACAGGTCCCTGACTTCATCTTCCAGACCAGCCCAATTGCTGCCAGCTTCCGAAAGCTGCGCACACACTCACACACATACACCCTTGGGAACAGCCTCACTGGAGCATGATTTGCTCCAGTCCTGGCTGCAAGGCTGTGCGCATGCCTGTGTATGAGGGCTGTCTTTCCATTAGGAAATCAACAGCTTGTCAACAGGAATTACACAAACGGACCCTGTCTGACCATGAGCAACTGAGCACACTGTGAGTAAGTCACTGCCTGACCTCCAGTCCTATCTCATTTACACAGCACAGGGTCAATTCAAATTGCTGGGCTTGTGTGTCATCGAAGGGGCGGGCCATGGACAGTACTGGTGCCATGGTGACTTCCGAGAAGTTAAAACAATTCCCAAGAGAGTAAAATGTTCCACAATTCCATCCCTTCTTCTTTGAACACTTCAGAAAAGCCCAACTGGTGAGGATCAGGTTGGCTGCTGATGGGGGTAATGCAAGGATAACACAAGCCACTCTTCCCCCGATGCAGAGGGATGGGTTCAATGTCTGCAGTCTCCAAGCCACATCTTCTGCACAAACCAGCTGCACCACAGCTGCTGGCAGCACATCCTGAGCCTGGAAAAGCTGCCAAGCACCTCTCTGAAGTGCCCACAACACACACATCCATGTTGAGAAATGATGGGATCGGGACTCAGATGTTTTGTTTGGTTTTGTTCAGCTTTGTGTTTTTACAGAGAGGAGAGTTGGTGGCAAGCGTAACCCCAGCCCCTGGGCAGCAGGCAGTTCTAGCTGGGGCTGGCAGCACAGAATGTGCTTCCCGCAGTGGTTCACATGCGTTGGGCTCAGCCCCACTCTGATGGAGCCGAGGCCAGACTCCACTCTCGTGTCTCTCACCCCGCTCTGCTGACCCCAAGGGGTGGTGGGGCCAGGACAAGCACTGTTTTCCAGGGTGAACACCATGTATTCAGTCCCAGCCAGAAGCACTGGTGACTCCCAGCACAGGGCTCCCTTAGAGCCCTCCGAGTGGAAAAGGACGCAGCCGTTGGAGCAGTTGGGTCTCTTGGACAAAGCACATTTTCCTCAGCAGACACATTCCTGCCCATGGTGAATTAATGAAAGCCTTTAGCGAAGCTGCTTGGGAAGATGAATCACTTTACTCCCCTTCTGTTTTTACTTTAATAACGACCCATGTGATTGTCTCGACAAAAGGAAAGCAGCGGGGAGGAAGCTCGGGAGGAGACCCAAACTGGTCCAGTGCCTGCCTGAGACGTAACGTCAGACAGTGCCTGACCCAGGCCCTCCTGCTCAGACAGCGAGGTGCAGCCAAGGGATGAATGTTAAATCTGAACGCTATTGTTTGGAAGAAGGCAATAAAACCCTTGCATTAGGATGATGTGCCATTCCTGAGTCCAGTCCTGGTGCCTTTGACATGTGCCTTCCCTTATACTACCCTGTAAACACTTTATTACCTTCTACATTTTAAGAAACAAAACTGCTTTTCAATGCCTTTGCCTGTGGAAGAGTGAAAGCAGCTTCTTCACAAATCCAGTGACATCCCAAGTGCAGCCAGAAAGCACAACTTGAGCTGTTCACCATCAAGACTTCCACGCCGTGAATTACTGTGTCTCTGAGGATGGGAGATGTGCCACATGCTGCATTTCGGACTCCGCAGCCCTTTTATCTAAGTTGTTTTTTAACTTCATCCTTGTCTCGCTCCATGACAGTTTTGAGATTTTTGGCATCCTAGCTGCAGCCTGGCTTGTCAAGCTCAGCATCAACAGAGCCTTTATATGTACGTGAGAAATGAGAATAGAGACAAAAATAGTTATTAACTCTGCTTTTAGAATGCCAAACAAGCAGAATGGCTGTATTCCAGGAATGGAGGGGTCTGAGCCATTTCTGACCCACATCTGTTCAACACTGTCCAGCATTGCTGGCTTCAGTGGAGTCACTCCTCTGGCTTGATAGGAGGGCTTTCCTCCCTGCGCTCCTGTGACCACATTAGCAGGTAGCCCAGTACAAGAGGAGCAACCCTGAAGCAGAAAGAGTTGGTGCCCTGCCTGTACTCCCCAATCCTCCTTGGACACTGGCACGGACCCTCTCAGAGACCTCAGCCTTTCACATGTGAGCAGAAGCAACGACCATCCCTCTTGGTGACGCAGGGCTGTGCAGAGCCTCTTGTGCTTCCATCCCGATGACGCTGCCTTGCTCTAAATCAGATCCAGACAAACTGTTTCTCAGAGACCATCCCAGCTTGCTGCAAACACTAAAACAAGTTTGGAAACACTGCGAACACTGGACTCCATTAAAAAGAGGCGATCCATGCCAAGGCTGAGAGAACAAGAATGTGACCTAGCGGGACTGCCTTGGCTTGCAAATGGCTCGTGGACAAAGCTTGCTCTTTCTCCGTTGCTTTTCGCTATTGCCAAGCAGCGCCTCACTCCCTTTATTCTGGCAAGTGTCTTAGGTAAAAAGTACAAGAATTTATCTCCATGCCAGTGAATTTTAGAGCAGAAGATGGAAAACGGCGCTGGGTGACAAGCCAGAGTTCAGCAAAGTGCTGAGCGAAATCCTGTGCACAGCCCCAGCAGAAAACAGACAAACCCTGCAAAACTACTACTGAGAGGCACAACACCCGGGCCCAGCACTGCAGAGCGCTCTAAAACTTGTGCCACCCTTGGAAGAGATGTGAATTGTAGCTGGGAGTAACAGGCACAGCCCAGATCCTCACCCACCACGCGGTACTTTCCCCATACTAATGGACCAACCGGAATCAGAGCTGTTCAATGCCCATTGTAGGAACACTTAAACTCCAGCTACTTGGGCAATTACTGTAAAATACTTTCAGGCAGTTTTTAAAGGCATTAGCAAGATAAAATGAGGAAAAGACATACTGCTGTTAAAAGGTATGTTAAACACTCGCCTTATCATCCAGCCACTTTATTTTAATGAGGTTTGTTTTACTTCCTCTGGTATTTGCTTTGTGACACTGTGTGAGTCCCAGAGTATTTCTGTGTGAGATAAAGGATTCTGCTTCAGCAGATTGGGGCTGGGAGTGCTGCAGGAGGATGCTGGTCAATGCAGTCAACACTCATTCCCTGTGTCACCATGGGCCAGCAAAGCCTCTGCTTTCATCCCCCAAAAGCTCTGAGTGCTGCAGATCAGTCATGCCAGGAGAGAGCCACATGCCCATCCCACAAGCAGGAACACAGCTACATGATTGTTATTTATGGTGATATTAAATATGCAACAATCATTCCCCAACATCAGAGTAATAAACATCGCTGCTCCATCTGATCTGGAACCAGCAAGCATGCTCCTCACATTCACTGAGAGACAAAATGCTGAATTATTTATGCTTTGAATAGGAACAAATACAGAGAAATAAGTTAATTTGGTACAATGCAGCCGAGCAGATCCGGGGCAGATTATTGTACATCCTTCAATCAAAATGTACTCTCTCGGTACTCTAAACTATTGTTTCTCCTCCAAAAGTGGGTTAAAGAATTCTAATTAAGGGATCAGCAGAACCGTTTCTGACAAGTTGTTTTAGCTCTGACTATACATGTAAAACCACCATCCCTGTAGAACCTCGTGCATTTGCTGGGATACAGCACCAGCCTGCACAGAGCATTAGGAAAGCAGCGGCTGGATGGCTTTCGGGAGATGACTCCATTCGGTTGGTGGGAGCAAAGCTCTTCCCAACTTTGTTCTACAAAACTCCTTCCAAAACCAAACAATTCTATCATGGTAACCAAATACCAAAGACGTGGAAGAAGAAAAGAAACTGAGCTGTTCTGCTCCATATCTGCACATCCCCTTATCACTAATCCTACCTAAACGGGCTTTTCAAAGCCATGTCTGTCCATCTCAGCAGTGATCTACACTACTGCCCTGTTCATCACAGAGTGGAAATAACCCTCCAAATGTCAGTTATAGAATCATAATCCTATATTGGAAGGGACCTTAAAGCCCATCCAGCTCCAACCCCTGCCACGGGCAGGGACACCTTCCCCTGGAGCAGGGTGCTCCAAGCCCCATCCCACCTGGCCTTGAACACTGCTAGGGATGGCACATTTACCACTTCCTTGGACACCTTGTGCCATGGCCACAGCACCCTCCCAGGGAAGAGCTTCTGCCTAAGAGCTCATCTCGATCTCCCCTCTGGCAGGGTAAAGCCATTCCCTGTGTCCTGTCCCGACACGTCCCCAGTCACAAGTCACACAGTTGTCACACAGGGTTTCGGCAGTGGCAGGGCACTCTGGCAGTGCCGGTGCCATGCTCTCCCCCTGCTTCCAGCCACTCTTGTCTTCTGGTCTAGGCAAGTCATTGTAAGTACAACCAACATTTTGGATCCAGTGTCTTCATTGCACCTGCATGGGTTTATGTTTTATTCAGCATTCCCCTGCCCATATAGAAGGCTGTAAATACCAGCACGTTAATGAACTTGTATTATACTCATTATAGCTATTAACCAAGGAGGGCTGTGAAGTTTCGGG
>JAOEHY010032644.1:0-36536 GCA_025447955.1 Psilopsiagon aurifrons | reverse complement strand
GGGGACACAGCACACAGCCTGCTTTCTGCCCTGGCAATGCTCCAGCACATGTGACACAGTCATCAGCCTCAGACCAAGCCCCAAAACACATCTGGCTCTCGCAGCAGACTTTGCTGCAAGGTGAATGAGCTCAAGAGCCAGGAGCGAAAGCATGTAACCTGGCAGGCAAGACAGGGAAATGAAGAGGAGTCCTGAAACTGTGCCTAAAGCAAAAGCCCACCTGTCCTGCAGGCCATCTTTTCACGCCATCCCATAAAAGAGTCAGTCTCTCTGAATTGCTGCCAGGGTTAGAAGTATGGGCAAAAGTAGCTTGTAAGCTAACTTCTTCATGCCTTAAACACCAGTTCCGACTGGGTGACGCTAGCTTCGCATGTGCACAGATTCACAATGTGACCTCACTGAGTACTTTACAGAATGCCACTGAAGCTGCAGGTATACACCCTCCACATCGAGTGCATTTGAGAGAACTTAATGACATGCAACGTGGCTTTATTATCCTAACCGAAATGACAACACAGCTGCTTCCTGTGTATGACAAACACTTCTTTCAGTTGGGGGTGGGGTTAAAAGAGGTGATTCAGAGACCCGGCCAACTGCATGCACTCTGCAACATCTGGGTAAAGTCAAGCAGTTCAGCTGGATTTGGCTAAGAAGGGCTATGCAGCTTGAGAGCTGCAGGAAGGGTAGCTCTGCCTTCTGCAGGGTGGTCGAGCCCAAACCTCAGTTCAGCAAACTCCTGTATCCCTGCAAGCTTTTCCTTTCACTCACTAAGTGCCAGACACGTTTTAAAGACTGGAAAAATTTGGGGTCCTGTCCTGCCTTGCAAGGGGATCTGCATGTCTATTTTGTCATGCTCACACACGCATTTACAAAGGGGAGAGATTTAGAGTCAAGCCTGCGACAGAGACTGGCTTTAATTAAGATGTCAGTGCAATGAATCAAGTCAAAAGGGAGCTGCCAGAAAATACAGATCTTGCCTCCCACTCCCCTTCAGCAGAAGGATGCAATCTGTGGACTTACCGTGGCAGCCCCAGCCACATCACCCAGGAAGGTGACCACTCGCTACTCTCGGAGCTCCCTTGCACGGCCTCGGGGGGTGGTGGGTGGCCCTGCTCCTCCTGAGTTTCGCACGCTCTCATCTCTAGGGCTTTGAGCACCACCGACGAGTTGGTGTTCTTCAGCAGGGCGACGGCCTCGCTCCGGCTTACCCCCGTCAGCTCAATCCCATTCACGTTCAGAAGGATGTCACCTGAGTCCAAGAAAAGAGATGATAAACTACCAGGGTTTCTTGACCCCTTTGAACAAGTGAGCCAAAGCCACAGCCAAGAAGTTGCTGCCTGAGGAGGCTGTTTGATAATTCTATCATTCAATATGGATGTGAAGCATATGCTAGTGAACATGCCACAGACATGAGGGAAGATGCTAGGTCCCCAAAGACAGGATGATTGCTGGGCTGGATGGAGGATTTTGTCCTAGTTTCTTGTCACGTCATGTCCTGCACCCAGAGCCAAACAGCGCAGCTGGGGTCCTACTGTACCAACAAGCTTTGGTACTGGCACCTGATGCTAATCTAGGTCTCAAAAGCCCTCTTCCAACTAATAGCTTTTGTACTTAGCCTGACCTTGAAACCTGAAAGCTCAAAGGTGGTTTTCTCCCAGTGCTCCCTAAGCTGAAGACTGATGCTCCAGCTGGCCCTTTGCAAGGTTTGCTCTGTGGAATAACATGTCATTATTTTAATGTTAACGCCTGTTTGAATTGCCCCAATCCGAAACATCTTTCAGTATGCTTTCTTGTAATGTAGGCACGGCAGCTTCAGAGAAAATGCAATGACCTCAATTACTACAGGGAGGATAATAAAGGCATCATTAATGACATACAAGAGGCCACAGTGCCAAATGCTCAGCTACCCTTTGCGGCACACTCCAATGCCAGAGCTTCCCTGGGTGCCCTCTGCACTCCAGGCAGGGGCTGTGTTCACTGGCAGTACAACATAAGCATTAACCTCTTCCTGTGTCCTGCCCCAAAGTGATGGACAACAGCCTAGAGGCTGCTCAAAACTATGGAGGCTTATAGTGCTGTTTTAACATCACGTATTCATTTGTTTCTAATTTTATCAAATCGACTAGGATGAATTTTCCATGCTGCCTCATGATGAATATTATTTGGAAAATATATCCCACTGAGAGGCAGTCATATCCCAGCAGGAGGGAAGCAGAAACCTTCTGGTTTGCTCCTGTTGTCATGTTCTTACTCAGGTTTTAATGAGCAGCTACAGCTCCTGCAAAGGGGACGTTCCCATGCATGCCAGTGCCGGGTGCTGCAGCTGAGGCTCATGCGGCTTGGCTGGGCTGCAGCTATTCTGCTCCAGTTTTGTGTGTCTTTACTTCCTTCACAGTCAGGATTTCCCTTCAGCTTCTGGGCGGTGACTAGTGTGAAGCTGAGCATAGGGTATGAAGGGCAATGGAACAGGGAGCTGTGTAGTTGATAGATGCAGGGTACCGAGGTACTTGGCTTTTGAAGATGTAGCATCCTGAAAATGGAGTTGCACCATTCCTCTAGTGCCTGCCCATTCTCAAAAGCCACACTGATAAAATATGCTCCTTGTTTTACTTGAAAGGCTTATTCATGCAGAGGCGGCAAAGCTATGAATTTCATCACTCTGTTACATCAAGAGCCAAATGGAGTTATGAAGCCAGTATTTCCAGATACGATATCTAGCCACAAGGCACTAACATGGCTTCATATATGATGGGAATTCCGCTCTTCTAAATTTCTTTCAAAGGCATGACTGATATGACCAACAAGCACAAAAAGTTTACATTTAAAACCCATGAAAGTTGCACAATGTTTTCAGTAGTTGGGAGATGGTGATGCAAGGTCATTTTCCTGTGAAAAACTCTTTTTTTCCCTATCAGAATATGCCTACATCCTACTTCACAGATATGGTTTCTACTGCATATTATAACTTTTCTGCTATCTGACTTGACACTTTCTAAGCTAGTGGACACCAAAATCTATGGGATAGCTGAAAATGTCAGGGTGTGATGCTCTTTCACCATCCCTCTCTTTTTCAAAGGAAGCCTCTGAATTAAAGCAGGCTTTCAAAGTCCCCTCTTTTTACCTGTTTTTATCCTGCTGTCTCTGCTGATAACTCCTCCAGGTTCGACGCTTATCACATAGATAGGCAAATCCCATTCCCGGTTAGATGCTCCGCCTGCTACAGTCATTCCCAGCGATTCTGTGTGATCTTTCCGAACAGCCACCACCTTCTCATGACAGGTGACGGCATGAAGGGCGCTCTGTGGTGGAGAAAACAGCAACCACAAACACAGTGGGCATGGGGACCTCCCTGACAGCTGACGTGTATTCCACTGAAGTGAGTATTCCTTGAGGGAATACCAAAGCATTTCTCAGCTGCAGACAGCAGGCCAGACAGCAGTCGTGACTCTCTCCAGGGCTCAGGCGTCTGCAGGGTCAGAGCTACCACCAAGATAATCCTTGCTTTAACAGTTAAAGTCAGGCACTGCTCCTATCAAAATCAGCAGTATTTTAGCACTGCGACTAATAGAAGCAGGTCTTTGAAATGTAAATAAGGAATCTGACTAAAAAAATAGAAAGTGTTCTCACATCTTCATATCTTTGGCTACCAGGTCAAAATTCTTATCTTGCTGCTTGCAGCCTGAATGTCATCTGTAAAGCTAATGAGAAGTGGTCCACCTGGAGTAAAGAAATAAAACTCCTGGGCACTGATCATAAGATAAACACTTTGCTCTCTCAGATTCTGTTTTTCTGTATAAGTTACTGGTGGGAATACATTCAAAGAATATGTACTTCTGTTCAGGAGAAGAGAAGGACTTTTATAGGGTGAAGAGCCAGCAGCCTCCAGGGTGTTCTTCCTGGCTGTTGTGCTTAAAAGGTCACTTTGGGACAGCTACCTCAGCTGTGTGAGGACAGACACCCATTTATTCCTCCCCCTGAACATACACACTGCTGGTCATGCAACAACTAGTGTATGAGCAAGGGTGAAAGAAACTCACAGGAGAGAAACTCAAGATGGAGAGGCAACACAAGCTTCCAAAACAGCAACAAACTGAATGTCACGTTTAAAACGCCCCCAGCTCTTACAGAAGAAACATCCTTGTTTGAGAAACAAGGATGCTTCTCCAGAAAATCTGGATTTTGATGTTAACTGCTTTGATTGCCTTAAGTATCAACTTTGATTGCCTGGTATCAACTCCTGAAGATCCCAGCCCCTCTTGCAGGAGCAGCACCATCCATTCCAGGCTCACATGTAGACATAATAGTAGGCTGCTAAATAAATTTCAAATGAATATTTAAAAAACCCCCGACCTTCTCATTCACCAGTGTGACCTCACACTAATAATTAGCAAAATTAATCTGTGAAACTCATTTAAAGCCATATTAATCTCTTAGAAATATGAGATCCCACAAAGATGTTCCTCCTTAATTCATTGGCCAACAGCACCAGAAACTGGAGCAGGTGAGTCCAGAGCTGCTACTGCAGTGATGATGATGAACAAAGGAAGACAATGGAAAGAAGTTTATATGGGAGTAGAGCAGGCTATATCTTTGGTTTGTGGTTTTTTTAAAGGTGCATTTGGTGGAACTTGCTCTACATCAGGATTTCCATGATGCAACATTAACATCAAAACCCAGAACTTCTAACAACTTCTCCAGGTGCACTAGCAGAACAACAGTGGCTGCCATAGAGCTCCAGGAACAAAAAGACAAAGAGCTCAGTGGAAAAAGGTCTTCTTTTAGTCACCAAGACAAAAACCAGACAGATACAGTTGTTTGGACCTATCGCATCTAATACGTGCAGAGCACAGGCACTGTGTCAGAGCAAATGAACCTGAAAATTTCTGAAGGTTTTACAACACTCCCTTTTAAAAAATAGTAATATTCTAGTCAAGATAATTTTAACCTTTCACCTTTGTCTTTAAGGTGTGTTTTAAACAGTAGTTCTAGCTTTGCGCAAACTATACTTAATGTTTTATCCATATATGTGCAAAAATGCTATTTTTCCTTAGAAAGGAATTGCTTTTCATCAAGAAAAGGCCACTTCCTGAAGCATGTGGGGTAGGGGCAGGGGTAATTTTGACAAGAATGCAGCCTGAAATTTTGCAGCAAAATACTCAATTGGAATTAGACTTGCAGCTCAGAGCAATCCTGTTACTTATGCCACATCCACCGTATCTCAGAAAACAAAGCCATTAGCTGATAAACTGGCTAATGCTCCAGTTCTGAGGAATCATGGCAGGGAGAAACAGATTTCAAAGCAGTACTTGGTAACAAATTGTCCTGCTAAATTTCAACGAAGAATCGTAAAAGTACTGATACTTGGATGCTCAACCATGTAGGACCAGTTTTCCTTTGAAACCCCTCTTCCACATGTCATTTTTTACGTGGCTGCAGATAGAAAGGAATTGGGGCAACTTGGCTGAGTCTAAGGCCGTGATGAAAGGAAAGTAAAGCCTTTCTTAGTAAACACACGTAGAGCTTTCTTTGAGGTACAGCTGATAATGAGTAAACCAGTTAAAAGACAATGTTTATCAGTGACTGCATTTCAATGCATTCTCTTCTAAACAATTGTCCTTCTCCCTCATTTTGAAGTGACCTCAGAGGTCAGGAGAAAATACCCATAACAGTTCATCTCCTCCTCTTTTCAATTTTTTTTCCCTTTTCTGTATGTTTGCTGGAAAATAAATATTTACAGCAGATTATCACAACATCAAAGCCATGACACACATCTTCTAGGCAAAAGACAGAGCTATGTGTGTATGGAAAATGTACTTCACCTGAAGACTAACCTGCTTAGATAGTCAAAAGACATTGCCTGCTCCAGCAACAGGGTGACAGATTTGCTTTAAGTACTAGGCAATTTGTTGAAAAGGAGTAAGAAAACAGTTCCAATTAAAAACAAGTGCTATTTAATTAATGGCAAAGATCCCACTGACTTCAAAGAAATCAAATCTGGCCTGTTTATACATGACAGCTTGGCTTAACAGCCTCAGCTCCACAAGAACGTGTTTCTGACATCTTTTCTTTTCTGAATCCAGGCAGCAGCCAGAACAGATTGGGCTGTGTCTGTCCTATCTCTGTACCCAGGACAACAGCCCAATGGGAGCCTGTGCAGGACCAGTCTCCCAGCACACCATATGCCTGGCATCACTGCCGCCAGGGAAGGACATGGTCACTACAGAACGCCCTCTTCTTCTGCCAGCGCCTTGTTGGCTCCATGGCTGATTGCCATTGGCCTGAAAGAGAGCTGCCTCCTCATGGTTTCCAGATGGGTGCAGGCTGTCATGAGGGCAATGGCTTGGCCAAAAGTGGTTCCTGGGCCCTCATGTGAGCAAGACAGCTGCTGAAAGCTAGAGCTCATTCTTGCTGCTGAATACAGCCAAGGCTCAAGAGCAGATTTTAGCCCTTGCATGCTTTACAGCAAGAACTGCTTCCTTCAAAGAGGCCATTCCCAACCTGCTATTATCACCTCCTACATTAAGCTCATGGGACAAGACGCACCTTAAAATTAATCAGAATTCAGTCAGTTAGCAATCTCTCTACCAATCACACATAATAAAGCAATACCACTGACAGTAGCAGCTAGCAGACTCATCAGATCTCATACATTGGAAATTCCTTTGGCAATAAAGTCTGTCCAACAGATATTGCCTTGGCTCTGAGGAGGAGGATGCTATACAGGACACGGTATTCAAGGCTTTCAAGCACTGCTCCTACACAAAAGTCTATTTGAAAACAAATAACATTTTAAGTCTGTCAAGGCCTAGAGTTTGAAGATGTTGAATTGCAAACCATCTTCAGTTAAACCTTCAGCAAAAACGCATGAGAAACTAAACTTGACACATGCATGCCCTAGAAAAGGGCAAATAGTAATCCAGTAATAGCTGCATCAAACCAAAAGCCCACAGTGCCTGAAGCCCATCATGTCCACTGTCTTATCTCCTGATCTACTGTCAGTGCATTTTCTTTGATACAAGCCTTCTGCTGCACACACACTAAGCTAAAGGGAGCTAGGTACACCTCAGAGGTTTTTTTTTGTGGTGGTGATCTTCCCTGGAAAGTACCCAAATGGTGGCACTGGGCAGAAGCTCACAGCAGCACACTCAATCATATGCTTATGTAGCACCCATCTCCTGTGGCAGACTGGAAATCCCCTTAAAAGCCATGACCTATCCAACAAAAGATGATCCATTAGTCTTTAAAGGATTATTGCAAGGTCAACATCGGCCCTTCAATCTCACCACTGACCAAAATCATGTTGGATTTAATCTTGCACCTCTCTGTATAGGAAGCGAAAATGAGTATCTGGGGCAGTTTATGGGAGACAATCCCATGTGGTACCAATCAGATCAACACTGTAGAGCTAGGAGGTGCTTGGAGCTTCACTAGAAATCATACAGTAGCTACACAAACTAATTGCTGTCCTACACATATCTCCCTAAGGAAATCATTACTTCATTAGCAAGTAATGCCTTGCAGATGCATGATTAGTTGGTCACTATTTGCTATTGGGTAGTAGCTACTGAGCATTGACTCTGCTCTCTGGTTTAACTCTTGCTGACCTAGTCTCACCTAACAAGGGCTGTGATTGTGACTTCCTGGAAAAAGAAAACTAAAAATAGGTAAATAAACAGTAGTTTATCTTCAACAATAAAATCACTGAATATTGTAGTTGGGTTTGTTTTGGTGTTTCAAAAGAAAAATGGCAAACATGGTGTCTTTATCGTTTGTAAAATGCAGAGCTATGCTTGTCTCCTGGCTGACAGCTGTGCACCCAATCTGGCAGCTGGGTCAATCCAAAGGTTTCTTTGAGGACTCATCTGGCTGCCCATGAGGCAGGATGGATTTAAACCAATCCTACCTATCATTTGCCTGATGCACCCCTGCCACAGGTGGCCAGGGTAACCAGTTTGCAAGGGTTTGCATAACTGGTGACACCCAGCATGATTCCTATAAACTAGCCAGGTACAGGTCTCCAGTGAAATAAATTCAGCTCCTGCCAGGACATGGCTTCTTCTGTCTGCAGTTCAAATTATAATATTGAGTAAACTCAGAAAAGGTATTTTCAAAGCTCTCGCTGCATTGGTTTCTGCTTTAAAACCTCATATACTTGACCATCACGGCCTCTCTGGCTTATGCAAGTCTTTCTGTGGAGCTTGTACCCAAAACATGTTGGCTCTCTGACTTCTGCAAGTCACAGAAACACAGCATGCTAGCAGCAGCCATGGAGACCACAGCCACTGTCTGTCACTGGACTGCCAGCCAGATCAGAGCAGAGGTACCTGAAGAAATGGGACTACTAATTACCTTAATTTTCAAGCAGCTTATGGGAATCTCTCAGGCCAGTGCATTATAGATTTTGCCTGAAGACTTTGCTTCAGACAGAGAAACTTCAGATAAGCCTCTTTGTTTCATTGGAGGGCATTGCCCTGTGGTGGCTCACACTGTTGGCCAGATCCATGCCCACAGCCAGGATGCTGCCCTCCTCACTGCCCTTCACCTTCTTCCCTCCCTACTCCAGACAGGGTCAGGGCAGAGGCAGTGCATAAATAATGGGGGGCACAGCTGTCATGTTTCCATTGCAAAATAAGACATGCTTCTTCCAGTGACAGAAGCCAGAGGTAACACCCAGGACACTAGAACTCTCCCTGTGCTCCCAGTCCCCTGTCCCGTGGATGTCGGAGCAACCACACCAGCGCTCGTGTCCTCACCTTGCTGGGGTTGTTCCTCTCGGTGGAGCTGCCAGGGCTGTAACTCCAGCCTGCCTCCTGCAGGAGGTCAGGGGGCTGCTGCCTGGTCTGCCGCGACACGATGAAGTGAACCTGCTTCTCGCTGGCCTGCAGGAAAAGGTACAGCATGAATCCCACCACCCCAGTGCACCCCAGCACGTCAACCCCAGAGGGCTCAAGAGACACAGGTCCTGTTTAAACATGGTTTGGATTTCCCACTGATGTGGTTGCAATGACGTAAAGTATCAGTTCAGGTCAATAAAGACCATAAAAATTTACTGCCAGCTACTTAATAGTTCTATTGAAAATTCAGTGTTAACTCTGAAAAACCTTCTTATCCATCCTAAATTTGGCTGGAAGCAGTGATCCACCACAGTGAGTGCTGATCAACTCTTATACACGCCTTTGTACACCACTGCAGAGCAGCAACGTGCCTGCCACAGGAGAGAGACGGACGACCGAGGCTCTGAAGAAGCTCTCCCACTACATTAACCCTGTAATGAGGGAAGTGTTCAAGCCTTGGTGGGTGTAAGTCGGGAATAAAAGATGTAACTGGATACACCTGCATGTAACAAGCCTGATCAATGTAAGGCAGCTTGAAGAAACGAACGTGCAATCATTTTGAGAAGTAAAATCCTACTGTAGCAGAGCACAGAGAAAGGGGGAGGACGCAAGCAAGCACACAGTGCAGTGAAGTTTAGGATAGGAAATTAGCCCAAACTCTAGCTCTAGAGACAGTAACTGCGAAAACACTTAACCTAAAATAAGCTCAAAATGGTTCTGGGCCTTTTTGCACAATACAGTTGCAATACTTTTGTGCCTGAGAGACGCTACAAAGCTTCTACTGAGTTATGTTCTTTGGTATTTTTAAGGTGCTCTGTGTGTGCCTGGTGTTCCTGTTATTAATTCTGTGTACAGGTGAATTTTTAAACAATTAATTTAAAGCAACATACTGAACTGAAGTGCAGAAATAACCTCAATGCTATAGAAGCATTCTCAGAAGATAAAATATTAATCCTCTAATCTCCTGTCCAGGCTCAAGACCCTGATGCTCTGGCAGGCAGGAGGGGCTCTCCAGAGGGAGTCCTGCCTACCTGCTCAGAGGTTACCGCTGGTGAGCTGCTCTGTGTCTAATGTGGAGCCCCTGTGAGCACCCCTGGAGCTACAGCAGCGATGCTTGTTGGTACCACAGCCCTCAGGGCATCAGACTTCCAGAGTCAGTTGCTAGTGTGCTGGGGAGAAGCTCCAAGGAAAGCTGGCATTGAACAAGCAGCTGGAAACCATACCCAGATCCAGTTGCGCTACTGAAATCAAATCTCCTGCAGACAATTGACAGAAGCCAGAGGAGGCCCCTGGGGTTTGTGTTTTTATAGCGTGGTTTGTCTTTTCTGGACCTGGGTTCAGCAGTGGCAGCTGGGAGTTAAAAAGTGCATTTGAAAAATGCCATTAGTTAAAAAACAAAAGCAACCTACCTCTCCTAAACCTCCATCTTCAAGCCTGAAATCTGCAAGTTCAGGCTGTGCTATCTCCAAGGATGGTGATGTCTCAGTAAAAAATGTGCACTTATTTGTTACTTGGCCAGTACCCTGGGGGAATCCTATTTTTTCCACCAGGAACTTGAATCTCCACAGATCCATTAGATATCATTTGGTGCATAAACATGTATTTCAAAATAACTTTCCAGGTATTTTTACCGTGTCTGTTTTTATAGAATATTAATTCCTAGACTACAGACTCAACTGGTACCCAAAAGCAGAATGCTGTGTCTCAGAATAAAGGAAACTGCCCTGGTCCCTAGTGTGTAATATGATTGAGATGGAGCTGGGCAATACAAGACTAAACCTCCTAAGGACACATGGCCTCACAAAAATCCAGTTTTCTCTAAAACAAACAACCCCAACTTACGCAACTTCTGTTTAAAACTCATCTGCTGCCACATGGTTAGGCTCAAAGTTGGTTATTTAGAGAAAGATTGTAAATGTGATTAATTCCCTTAGAATGACTAGCAAAAGTTCAACATTAGCCTCCACTGCAATGTCACATTTGTCTCCAGGTCAGTCAGGTGGAGTAATTTCTCAGAAGTCCATAGTGCCTTAAGAAGTTCCCCAAACAAGACCAGCTTTAGTATTTACGTACTTCCAAATAAACCCCATTTACACATCTACTGATCAGAATATTAATGACTGCGTCATCCTGACCCCTCCCTCCCTTGTAGTACTTGTTTTTCCCGCAATTCCTTCTTTGGATATTATTCTGAAGCAAGAATTAAAGAAATGAGGTTAGCTTTGAGACTGAATACAACTAATAGCTGAAACAATCTATTAGCATTAAAATTTGTGTTACAGCCAAACCAAACCAAGCAAGGAGGCAGGGACATGGTGGCAACTTCTGGGAATCTAATAGGCAAGCAATTGCATCTTAAAGAAAGGCAGCAGCGCTGCTCTTAGCAGAATCTGACCCATCTCTTGAGGGGATGATGGAGCATGGAAGTGCTCCACATCACAACCTGCGTTCTGCTGGAAGTGGTTGTTGTGATGGAGACACGTGTGTCTGTCACAGCTGCTCTGAACTCTGGTGGGGGAAAGAGGGAGGGAGGAAGGCGAACATCTGGGGGCAGTAAAGTCTGGCTCAGCCTGAGCAGCTCAGCTTGATGTGCTCACATGAGGGCCCACTGATCTGTTACCTTGTTCTTCTTCTTGTCACTGTCATGGAACACAGATGTGGAATGTCACGTTATTCAGATTGAAAGTGCCACATCTGACACAAGGCCATGACTAAAGATGATGCAACAAATGGGAAACTCCCAAGTGTTACAACGTGTGCACGTTCCTAATTAGGACTTGCACGTTTTCTTCATTCCAGTTCTTGTGACTGAGCTTATAAACAGTCAGACACCTAATCCACTGATTAACAACTGCTTCACATATGCTAATATATAATTGCTAACGGCCTGGAGAATCAGACTCATCTCAATTATTCGTTATTTAGAAGTCAAAAGTAACCAGATCCCACAGAAATCTGATGTTCTCCCAGCCGTCCTTGTCCTAACAAGCCACCACCACAACCTTTCAGTGAATCTTAGTTTCATTTTTAAAGAAACCAACAGTGTATTTGAAACTTCCACCACAACTGATTTGAAGACCTTAGTGTGCTGTGAGTGACAGCAGACAGGATACTGTTGAGAAATCAGAGGGCACAGTAAAACATCCCTTTGTGTAAGAAGCAAATGCAAACCACTTGTGGCTTCAGCGTAATGGCATAACATGGAAACAGGAAAGGCAAATGATAATTGATGAAAAAACATGACAAAAAAGACGGAGGTTCCAGGAATTTTGCATTAGACAAATGTGATTCATGGAGTTCGCATCAGTGCAATGTAATCCTGACTGTTTAGAAACCTGAGTCTCCCCTTTGATGGGCATGTTGTTTAAATTCCCAGGGACTGGTGTGCATTTCAAGCATAATTATAAATAATATCCACTCGTTGGAACCCAATAAGAGCTTTAGTTGTGCTTTTAAACACTTGTGTGTGAATGGCCTCGTTAGTCATTTTTTCCATTTTATCTCTAGCTTGCATGTGCTTTTTGCTTATGAAGCATTGTTGCCTTGTTTTGTAGCCATAAAGAACTGTTCCAAGAATACCAATTTTTTCAAAAAGTTTTCATTCCAGACTTATTTCCCTTGGAGAATTTAAACCTCTCTGCCCTGCTGCCTTCTGCTCCCAGTTAGTGAGACACAAAAGTAATACAGAAAGATGCTGGATCAGAATTTCAACAACTGGCGTTACGCAAGGGGACGCCGTTCTCTTTACCTAAGCTATAAACTTCCCAATAAAAGCTGGCTACAGCCAACTGTGAACCTGTGCTAAAGGAGGAACCCTTTCTACAAATGCATGAATTCAAATGCTTCTCTCAGTCCGACTCACGTTACCCTGATTATACCTGTCAAAACAGGGAAGCAGCCAGCCCGGTTTGACATCTTGTGATGGAGGCGTATGAAATTCTCCAATATGTGAACATTCTGCATGCCTCCAAATGCAGTGTAAAACTGCACAAGTATAATAACTGCTATAAATACAAGATAAAAGCAACAAAAGATTCTTGGCTTTGTTTTTTATGTTGAAGTTTTCTAAAAACGTAGGCTGTAAAGGAAGAAAAATGTCAATGTTTCTGGAGGGTAAATTAGGCAGAAGCTGACTGATTTTGTAGCTGAGAAAGGCCCAGGGCTTTTTTTCTGGCATTTTTGTGGTAAAACTGTTTAGTGCATTGCAGAGGCACCTCTTTAGCACTCCACAAGTCTAAATAAACATGTATGAAAGCTATGGATCCATTTTTTCCAAAACATCTGGATTCCCATATGCTGGATTTAGGTAAGGAATATCTACAAGATATGGAGTACCTTCAGTCATGAAACACACTCATGACAAATCACTGAGCTTGGGAGCCTGGGAGGGTGTGTATCCTGAAGCATGCTGCCCATAGCCTTAGGCTGCTCTGGTTTGCTACAGGGCTGCACCAGGAATTACTGCGGGTCCTGAGCTGGAGGAGCGAGGACCCAGCTTGACCCAGAGCTCCCAAGGTGCAGGCTGGCCTGCCTTTTGGCAGATGTAATCACTCCTCGGTAATGCACAGAATGCATGGAAGCTTGATCTGTGCATTACAAAGCCTGATGGTAACTGGCATCACTGCAAGAGTCCATGCCCATGTTCACCCTAGTACCTACAAGTGAAACCAAGGAGCTTTTAGAGATTTAAATTCCCATCTGAGCTTGACACATCTCCTTTCCTCCCACAAACACAGCCGCATTAAGTTTGGCCCCTCCTCTGCAATGGATGAATCAAATCACACTGCTGGGTTCCTGCAAAGTTCAGAACCTGGGGTCAAGGTGGTGGTGACAAACCTGTATCAGCTGTGCTGCGCTCTCTGGACTGCCGTACCGATGGTCGTGCCCATTGATGGCCAGCACCCTGTCATTCTCCTGAAGGTGTCCATCACGGGCAGCCACACCGCCTTCCAGCAAGTTGAAAATAAATACCCCTGGCTCATCGGCCCTGCGGACCAGCTTTATTCCCAGCTGCTCATCCGGGCTGCTTTTGTTTAGCACAACATGGAAACTGTCGTCTCTATTGCAGTGAGCATCAAGCAAAAGTCCGCTGTTTCGGCGCCGGAACCTCTGCTCTCGGAGCACTGTCAGTCGGAGTACATGGCAGGGTTGCTTCAGGATTGACAGGGCATAGTTGTGAGGCACATTTTTGATGTCCATGCCATTCACCTGGAAGACAGAAGTGTAAATTAGTAGCAGAAATACCGTCTAATTTGGATTGGCACTGGAGAAGGCAGCTCTATTTACACAGATGTCTTCATACAAAGTGACATGTGCTATTTCAAATTGTGTCATGCAGGAGGCCAAGTTTGTGGTGAAGAACACTCTTCCCCCCAAGGAAAGGACGCACTGTACAGACACTTTCTGCTTTTTTTCCCCCTTTCTTCCTGATAGTCTCCAGACATACATGTTATTTTTCAGCTTTATTATTGCTCCTTCCCAAGCTCCAATATCCTTTCATATATCTTAGTTTTATTCCACTAGCTTCTGATTTCAAATAGCCTTGCCAGCCTTTCCTTTCACTCCCACCACTTTCCTGCTGTTTCTCTTCCTCGTTATCTCCCAGCTGTTCTAGGTACAGTAAAATGTGTTCCTGGCTAAAGAATCTCTAATTAAAATGATTAAAAGATCCTCAAGAAGAAGTTTAAATACCCTGCATATTTACTAGCAATTATGCTGATTTACCACACCAGAGAATTGGGCTTTTTATGTCTCTTAGTGTTTTCTAATAAGATTTACCTCATATGGCAGTAAAACTGCATAACTGCCACTTCTTTAATTTGGGTGGAGAAAAGAAAGATTCAAAGAAGGAGCTTCCAGTCAATCCTCTCATGCCCATGTGTGTCAAAGTCACTAGGCATTGCTCTCTATCACTGCTAAATGAAAACCATTTGCAAGGTTGTCATTCATTGCTGGCTGGAAAACCCGAATCAGACAAGTTATTTCCATGTAGTTTTATGTTGCACAGGTTGAACCATTTAAATATTAAGAAACCTCTCCAAAGTGCAACAGAAATGTTCCCCAGCACGGACAAAAGCATTTGGCTGGTGTTTGCTTTTGCAGACTGCCTATGTGAGCATGACACAGCTGTCCCTGCTGCAGTCTGATGGGGAGACTGCACCCCTAGAGACACAGCTCAAACACCTTTAAGTTACCAGCTTGGGTACTACAAATGGCATGACCTGCAGCAGCATGGGGCTGGAATTGCTAGGAATCCTTTGCAAATCTCTGGGCAGCCAGCCACAGCCAGGGAGAGCTTTGCCAAGCCCCTTCATGCAGCAACCACAGCTTCCCACTGCAGTCTGGATGTGCCCTGCAGGAACAGTTTTGGATAGTGATGCCATTAACTGCGCCACTCTGTGCTGGCACCAGGACAAAAAGCCTCCCCAGAACACATGGGTGGGTGACACTCATCCATCCAGCTGCCCCCTAGAACACTATCCTGAGGCATGTTTAAGCAGTGCCAGAGCAAAGTATGCCCACATCATGATCCTGAAATATCCATTTGGCCATGGTCTGTCAGACAGGATGCATGTCACGAACCTGGTGTCCCCCAAGTGCCCTCAGCTACCACTGTGGTCAGCAAAAGCTAGGAGAGCATGATGGTTTACAGGCGGTGCTCTGAAATTCAAAGGATGGTATCCACAATAATAGAATAATTACATACATGGAATATGTTGTAGAAGTCAGTAGGGCTGGGAGAGCTACTCATTAACCCTACCAGCCAGGCATGCCAGAGGAGGCAGAAAGATGGGCATCCAGAGTCCCACCTGGAAGATGACCCGGAGATATGGATGCCAGACTTTGCAGTTCACCCCACTTCCAGCTCCTGCGGCCTTATCCCAGCTAATGCCATATGGGTTAGCCTTGGTACCAGCACCAGTCTATCTGTGGGCCATGTCCAAATGTTCACCTGTCATTTGGAAAGCCTATGCTGAGCAATTTGCAGTCTCTGGCCACGCTGTCACCAAAATTTGAGCTAGCTGATTTAAGCTGCTTGGGGTATATCTGAGTGAGCTGCAGCTGTAGCTCTGAGTTGCAATGTGAATATACCTGTGCATTTCAACCACACATGATCAAAGCAAGAAAAGGAACTAGTATTTTCTGTTATCACTCTTTTCTTCTAAGGACTGAAGCATTAATACAATTTTGCATCCTTGCAGAGCTTCAAGCACAGGGACAGCTGAGAGTGCAGTTACAGTTCAGGAGCTGTTGCTGAAGCAACCATTCATAAGACACATGATCTTTAACCATTTAGCCTAATTCTTGTTCACCTGCTATACATTTCTACAGGAAGAGGAGCAGAAGTAGCACCCAGCAGCTAATGCCTGAATGCTGCGCAAGTTTGATCTTAGAGGTTTCACCTGTGGCTGCTCGTACAGCAACACTCTCAAAATAGAGCTGTCAGTGTCTCACATTGCAGTGCTCAACGCATCAAGAAGAGGATGCTGAAACAACTTAACCCCAATCAGGCCCCTGTCACCTATCTTGGTGTAAGTGGGGTGTAAGGCAATGGAAGCCTCACTAACTGTGGCTTAAGCCCACAGTTCAGTAGAAATGAACTGAGCAAAATGCCCAGCCTCTGCTTTCAGAAAAAAAGTTTTGCACCAGTTGGTCAGAAAAGCCAGCAGTCTATTGTGCTACATTGCACTTTGGAGCTAGCATGTTTGGTTAGAAATCAGAGAGACCTGGCAGTGAATGAGAAAAATAAACAAATCTATGAGCCTCAAAACCTGTTGAAATTAATGAAATCATCACAGCATGAAGAGGTGATGAACATCTTTCTGCATGCATTATTCTACAAAGAAGCCACATTGCAAATCTCATCTCAGGATTGACTTACTCCATCTTATTCTTGTACCTCCACAGTACTGTACCTTTAATATCATGTCTCCAGGCAGCAATCTTCCATCTCTGGCAATTACCCCGTCTCGATAAATATGCTGTATAATAATGTGAACCAAAGGAGTCTCACTGCCTCCCACAATCCTAATGGCCAGGTTTTCATGGGGATCGGTACGGTTGATCTTAATGCAGGTAACTTCCCCATCTGGAATAAGGTGATACAACCTGGGAAAACCTGGAAATGCACATTGCAAGGTATTTATTTGGCATCACACTTTGGTTTGTTAAAACATGCATGGCACAACTTGCCCGTTATCCAAACTAGGTTATACGCATGGATGTGACTTACAGTAAGTGGGGAGGAAAGGACACATTTACTTACTGAGTGGACTTGAAGGGATCTTCTTTTAATTAGCACATTCAAACTCCCTTCTCCCCCTCTTATCTCCCCAAAACACAGCCCTAAATCTTTGATGTAATCCAAACAGATGGAATGTACTTTAAAAGAGTTACGTGTGCTAATATTTTAAGGGAACAAAATACATTTTTAGTCACCAGAGACCATTTTTGGTGCTGAGGACTGGGTGATTGGCTTGTGACATCCAAGGAAGCATTTTCTTTACATTCAGCTAATAGAAGGGTTAGTTTCTCAGGCAAACCAAAGCACACAGCAGTTTCCTCCCAAGTAAGAGAAAGCCTTTGGATTTTTTAGTGTGTGGGTCCAATCCAGCACTCACACAAAAAACCTGCAAGCCAAAAATATTAAGTGCTAATAACTTTTCAGTACCTATTTTAGAAATGAAAGCACAGTGACTGTTACTGAATGGTGGTGAGGTGTTAAATGAAAATTAACAGAGCAGCATCCAAGAGAGAAGAAATATTTTCTACCACAGAATTAGTGGACAACAAACCAGCAAGACACAAAAACCTCTAGGAAGAGAGTAAGGGGAAAGAAAGCACAGGAAAAAAGTATTAAGAAACACCGTGTTGCATCCCTTACCACTTCTTTGATCATATGTTCCTCGGAGCTGGGAGCTGTCTTCCTCCACGTCTGTAAAAAGCACCTACCGGTAGCACAGACTTCGACTTTGTGGTTTTACACAGAGTTGACAGGCAACAAAAGTCTATCTAGTTATTTATACAGCCTTCATCAACCTAATATCCAAGTATGCATTAGTTTATACTCTTGTAGTAGCAGTTTCTATGTTAATAAGAGTTTACTTCAGTTTTGCACACAACTTCAATCTCTCAGGAATGGAAGGTCCTTTATTTCCCCCATACTTCCCTATGATGTGAACACTGTTTGCCCAGCTTTTAACTTGCGCACTTCTCTCTAGCCTGAAGGGTGCATTCACCCCATCTAAATCCAGGCCTTTAAGCTAAATTAATGATTTCAAGATCTACTTTTTCTCTCTTACTTTGTAGCACGTGGGCACCCAAAGGGAGCTATACCCACTTCACCGCTATATCACCCCTGCTGAACAATCTCCAGTATGTTAGAAGGAAGAGGAAATTAACTCTGGCATCTCAGTGGGGTGCTTTAAGTCAGATGATACAAGTACTCCTCAGATATCACCAGAGGCCTGATCTTTACAGCAGAGTAAGTATGTATATTTTACACTCTCAATGTGGCTATAAGGATATTTCTATGTAAAATTGCAAATGATAATCTGGATCCCTAGATCTAAGGTGCCCAGAAATAACGTAAGTAAATATCTCCGTATATTTTGAGTACTACCGAAGTCCTATAGCAGAAATTATTCTATTTCCCATTGCATCATTCACCTCATGTTATAACAAACTGTGCTTTTTGACTCAAACACTCATTCTCCCATACCTCATTCTGAAAACTCTTCTGAGGGAATTACCCAGTCATATTTCTTGGCCATGGAGAACTGTGGACTGAATAAGCTATTGACACTCTCATGTTATTTTAGTCTGTAATTATCCCAGGGCAAAAACTAGCAACGTGACAGTGAGCAAGATCTTTACAGAAGTTTCTTTGCATCTTGAACAATGCCTTAACTGGTTTATTAAGTCTTGCAGTGGCACTTGGCTGACCTTCAGTATGACTTTAGGCAGATTCATTTAAAAGATTTTTTAATCCTTAATTTCTTTCAAAAGTGTGCAGTCTGCAACAAAACAAATCTTCCCAAGATATTTTTCTTGCTAGTCTGCAAGTCACTAAGGTTTCTCTTCATAGTTAGCAGATGTACTGCTTCACCTTTTGTCTTCATTTGATTTCTTTATCAAATACAGAATCATAGAACAGTTAGGGTTGGAAAGGACCTTAAGATTATCTAGGTCCAACCTTCCTGCCATGGGCAGGGACACCTCTGTCCAACCTGGTCCTGAACACCGCCAGGGATGGAGCATTCACAACTCCCTTGGGCAACCCATTCCAGTGCCTCACCACCCTTACACTAAATATAATTAATAAATTATACCATTTTCTCCTCAGATGCACCAAGCAACCAAAACAACTCCATGCTCCCTTAGTTTCTGTTCTCTTCATTAAAGACTTGCCTCTTGTTCCATCCCAGAAACATACATGGACGTTTCTATTACCAACAACCTAAACTGTCATAAGTAAAAGGACAATGTCTATTTTGATAAACTAACAGTAAATTTGACAAACTAAAGGTATAAAATACATAAATACATACCTTTTTTAATAAGAAAATTCACAATCACTTTTTCAGCAGTCTGCATACATTGTGTGCAGATTGGTCAAAACCTATCACACCTATTTCAAGATGAAGCCATGTCTGGAAATCAGTGCCTTTAACTTGACTTTTTCTAAGATATATACCATACCCAGAAAAGGGAGACCCTGTTTTAGCACCTGGCTGCATAGAGTGAATGGTTGCATATAACAGCCGAATTTATGGGACTCCAACTGGGTTGAAGGTCTGTACCATTCCCATATACACAGCCTGTTGTGAGGCTGGAGCATCAGTTTGCACAGACCCATTTCCCATATACTTTTAATTAGAATTCTCCATTCTCTTTGTTCAGGTTTTCCAGAGCAGGAAAACCCAGGAGTATTGCATACCTTTCTTTACCATTTTATATTTCCAGTCCTTAAATATCGAAGTGCTGCTGAATCTAGAAAGAAGTAAACTTTCTGTCTTGTTTTTGGTGATTCTTGCAGGCATTTCCACAGACTGTTGTGGTTTAGTCACCGGGGGTTGCATGGAGCATTCTGAATCTGTCAATATAATAAAACGTCATCTGCATTCAGAAAGATTGTGTGCGCTTTTCCTTCAAGCGATATTTTCTTTATATTAGGGTGCAATGTCATTGCTATTTTCACACATCCTGTTACAGTAACAAGTAACAGTAGAGAGACCAGCTTTACACAGCAAACTCTGAATGTCTGGTATGATGTAGGACACTGATCACTCATTAGTACAGTGTCCATGAAATCGTAATACAAAATATAAAGTATGCTTAATATTTTATCCCCACAGTTTATAACACTTAATAGTAGTGTTCCATCAGTGCTCAGGTTTCAGCTGACTTCTCAGTGCTTTTTCTGACATTGCTGTCATCAGGATAACTCCTGCCTTCATTCCCACTATCCAGAGTGACAAAGCACTGTGTAATGTTTGCTACGACTCTTGAGTCCAGATTAATCAAAGGTTACTATAAACAAAACTTGGCATTTAATACTGCAACTTCTTATTTAGATCAGAAGATCTGACTGATGTGAGGTGCCAGACACAAATAAAGCCATCTGCAGGGACGTACTCATGCTTCCCAGCACCTGCTCACCAGAATTTAAATGGATCTTGCGTAACCTATTCTTGGAAAAGTCTTGTGTTTCATACTTTGTTCTGCAAGTCTTCCTTCCCCATTGATTTTCATTTAGCATTTCATTCTCCCCGTGGTTTGCCATCATTTTGATTTAATGCCTTCCATTAATTCTGCAGGGATACTGGTCCGATGCAGGGGGCAATGCCAGCTCTAACATCTCTTCTGGCTTCTGGACATTCACCTCACCAAAGGAGTCCCAGAATAACTAAAATGTTGAATGTGTCTCAAAAAAGTTGTGGCTGTCTTATCTACAGCAGGCAAAGTTTACCAGTCCGCAGTGGAGGAAATGCTACAGAGCAAATCTTTCTCTTCTGGAAATTGCCTGGCTCATCATCCTAGAGCAGAGTACTTTGAACCAGTCCTGTATGATTTCCAACAGCTGTTTTGGGAAATTGCAACTGAATTAAATCTGAGGAAAACAGGAACAACACGGGATCCCTGCAGGGTGAAGCTTTCCTGAGGCACAATTTGGTTGGGCTCTGCTGTCTTGTCCGGACACTTGATAAACCATTTTCTTGCCTGCAGAGAACCTTAAGGCCATGAAATGGTTGATACCTAGAGCCATCTGTGCGTCACTTACTTTCTTTTCCTTTATGTGCCTTTCCCAAACATTGAAGTATTTATCTATTATACATATATACATACAAACATATAAAAATACAACAAGGCTCAGACTGAACAGTAGGAGTGAGATACACCCATACGACAGAAGAGTCTGTTCTGTGGTCCTGCCAGTGCCTGCCAGGGCTGCCTTGGCCTTGACTGCCGCAAAGCAGTAACAGATGGTAGAACTGCACCCACCATGAGACCAAGAAGAGTGAATTTAACTTTGAACAATATCTGACATCCTCAAGCAATCACAAATTCAATTTATTTTACAATGGCTTAACTGCAGAATGGAACTGATGAATGCTTTTGAAAACCAAAAGCACAGCTCCCTTTTACTGTAAAACTGTACAGAGATTTTTGCAATTGCATTCTCAAATTCTTTCCTCCTTGAGCGTCAGCTGCTTTATAACTTGCATTTGCAAATTGGTTTGGGTAAAGAGTATATATCTCTCTAGTCTTTCTTGGAAGCAAATTTAGAGTGTGATGCCAAACAAAGACCACTGTGATACAAACAAGCATAGCAACGCTGGAGCGGTCTTTGCTTGGAGATATTCTATCATTTAAGTAGATTGCCAAGGTCATTTACACTAGTAGACCCAGTCAGAAGATATTACATCTTAAATGCGTAAGTGCTAGAAGGATGTCCCTGTCATCTTCCCTCACATCTCAGAATGAAACCATCTCTTTCAAACTTTCCTAACTTCTACTTCATATGTGGAATGCTATTTCTAGTTCTAAGTGTTATTACAGAGATAACTCTCAGGTAGACAGCGCAAGCTTGGGTGATGCACTACAGGCAAACACTTTTCATGAGTTATTTACAAAAATTACCAAATTATTAAAATGAGAAACTCCTAACGCCTCCTTCATCAAAAGACTTCTCATCAGTGTTGGCACTTTCCATTCTCCTCTAGCATTTTCTTCATTTTGGACATTGACCAATTCTCTGCTAAAAATGTCACCAAAACTTTTAAACAGAGAGACAAAGAAAGCCTGAATCATTGAAATTCAAAATGGGTGTATATGACATTGCTTAAACAATCAAAACATAGGGTTTAAATGGAAACCATGGAGTACTCTTCACAGTGCAGGACTGCTACCAACTCCAGGTATAAGATAGCATTAGACTGTAACAATTTCTCTGCTGGGATGATAACAGAAGCATATTTGCCATTACACATCCTATTTTTCAGCTTCCCTGAGGAGCAAAGGAGCTTTCCAGAACCAGTACTGCATTCAAGTTCAAGTTAAGCAGAATCAGGAGTATCTGAATAATTTTTTAATCCCACATAAGGAATGATTATTTTGCCATGGACCCTCACAGTCGCACTGCAGCCGAGAACTGGCCCAACAGGCATACCAAATTCAGATTAAAGGCACTTCAGATTAAATGCACCTTCATACTCTTCAGTGGGCATATAGCTAGTCTGACATCAGTACTGCTGATGCTGAGAGCCAATACATAGGTATACAGTATGGGTTTGTTCTCAGAGCTCCTTTGACCAAAATATAGGCAAAACAGATTAAACAGTGACATTTGTGCTAAGATGAGGGGATTTTGGAAACCGGGGACAGATGGGCTATCTTACATTGAGCTTTGCCAGATGAACTGGCAGCCTCTATATCAATAAGAAGTTATCAGCAAGAAGAGGTTATTTCACTTGATGCCCATTGTGAAGCTGGCACAGTCTCAGCTTTATTCTGCTCGTGCAGTGACTGAGCCTGGGGAGGGAAGGAGCCACAGAAGTGGTGAGGTGCAACCTGATCTGGAGCAATGAGGCATGGCTGAGGCATGCTCTCAGGTGGTCTCAGACATGAACCTGTGAAACTTGGGGCGAGGCTGCAGCAGCTTTCACAGCGGGTGTGGGGATCTCCAAGGCCAGGAGCCATCACCCACAGGAGCATTGCCATTTTCAGGAGAGCAGAGTGGCAGTGGGGAGACAGGCACTTGAGTCTGCCTTTCTACAGTAGGTTTGGACTGGACCTTTAATGAGCACAGAACAGAGCATACTGCAGTTATCCCTAGAGTCTGACCAGCATCTCAGTTGGACCAAGAGTCCAACTGAAGACTGTTCAGAACAGCTGAGGATTTAAAAATATATCAAAAAGAAAACAGATAGAACTGAAGAAGGAAACAAGCTTCCAGCTGACAGGTTGATGATAACTACTATAGAAAGAAATATACTCATTTCCTTCTCCAACACAAAGAAACAGAGAGCCTTTGAGATGCCATTACAGAAAGCACCTGTTGCAAGGGACTAAATAGAGTTCTTTGTTAAAGTACTTGTATTGCTGTGAGTTACTTGCAAGCATTTTTTAAAGGCCAAATTCCAAAACTGTGTAATCAAAATGCGTTCTTTGCTAATGCAGTTAATACAGTAATTCAGGAACACGGCTTCTGTGATCTCATACGTAAGAGTAACTGCTCATTAAGTAATTACATGCCTACCTGTTTTTTCCAGTGCAGTAGAATATATTTGGGGGTGTACAGGCATTCTTGGTAAAGAGGAATAAAACCGCGGGCAGAGTCAGGGACAGAATGAGAATCTTGACACTGTCACTGGCACCCTGGAGTGACTGTCACTTCAGGGCCCCGCTGTATGTCCCTTAAAAATGAGACAACAGTGTTTTTCATTCTACTGGAAATCTGAAGGTCAGTGTCATATTCACTCCTCCTTCTATTAACATCTGGATTGCATTGGGTTACTGGGTAGGTAGTGTTGGCATCCAGGTCATCCACACACTCTGGACATGAAACCAAGCTTTCAGTGGAAATCATGTCATCTATAAGCCTAGTAAAAATTGCTCATGAAAATGTCTATGCCCCTGAAGATGTCATTCTGTACCCAGAAGAGGTGTCTTTTGTAAAGTATGAACTTGAGGTATGCAGAATTTCACTCCATCTGAGGAAGGGCAAGCGTTTGCTTACAATGAATTGGCATTGTAAGTAAGTGAATGAGATACATATTTGTCTGCTCAAGGAGAGCTGTAGATAACTCACTTGTAAATTTTTACTTGAGGAAAAATGATAAAATATTTGGGACAGTAAAGTTATTAATTAGTTATTTAAAACAGCAGTGTTTCCAGGCCAAGGAGCATATTCACATCATTTTTATGGAAAAAGCTCACAATTTTGAATTATCAGGTTTTATTGCATCTACATCAACAAGTGTGTGGGCTAGGAGAGCAAGTACCAAGAACACAACAATGTAGTAAACCTCTCCTGAAGAAAGAAGCAAAGCAGAAGAAATATTGAACACTGTTGTCTGATTCACCACTTCAAGAATAATGATGCCTAAGCACAGCATTTGGCAGCCTTCTGGTTTTCCTTATTTTGCATAGGTTTCAGTGACAGCTTGAAATACAGAGCAAAGGGAAGTTGGATATTTAATTTTCTTAAAGCCCTTACTCTGGGCATTTGATCTGGGAAGAGACGTGAGGTGCTGAGCACTGCATGCAATGGAATTATAAGCTCAGTGAAGACCTTGATTAAGACAACGATTCCCGCTCTATCATCACTTCCTCTTGATGAATGAATGCTAATGTTGGCTTCATAATTACTGTCCAAAGCAATTAGTAACATTTGCTTATTGCTTTGAGAATGCCAAATGGTGTATTACTGCTTGCCAGACTCCTCATCCAGACATACGTCAAACAAACCTGTCTCTCCCCCCTGTTTAAGAGCAGATCATTCTTACCTCATCACCTGCCTGGCTGAGGTAATACAAGTCTGTCACCCAGGATCCCACAGAAGTGCTGGAATAATTATAGTCCTTTGCACTTTCATACCATCTGCCCACTGGGAATTCCCAGTGCTTCATAAACGTTAACCAAAAACTCTTGAATTTCCTATAATGTATGATTGCTGTGATCCGTTTACTTTAGGAGGACAAACAGATGCTGATGGAGCCTCTTGAACAAAATGACAGAGTAAATCAATGACAGCTCCAGTAATAGATCCCAGATGCCCAGATCCCACATCCCACATGATAGATACCGGGCTGACTGCAGCACACAGGTTGTTTCCAGAACAGACCTATGTGAGGTCTCACACACTCCAGCACCATTCTTGCCTGCCAGTCAGTAACAGCCTTTTTAACAATAATATAAGGAACGATTGACTCTTCTTTTTTACTTAATCCTGCACAGCCCACCACATGAAAGGCATGTCAGTCACAGACATTCTGCTCCCACATGGCTAGGGTCCCCTACCTACCTATTTTAAGTGACAACACAAGGAGAACAAAGCATTACCTTCCTCTCCAGCAGCAGAGTTTCCAACAGCCTCCCTTTCCCGGTCAGCCTGGTTGGAAACAGCGCTTCCACTTTTTGTCCTCCGAAGAACGCTGAATGCCTTGTTTATTTTCTTAAAAGATCTGCTTCTGATAGTGGAGCGTTCAAAGTGTCGAGCTGCAACGGTAGGAAAATCAGATCAACACAGCTCAGCAGTTCTGGGCTAGAACCACTTCATTCCTGCAGCCACTGGCATACAACTGAGCATAAGATCAACCTTTGCACCTTGACTCCAGTTGATACTCCAAGGTTGCACCCACTTGAATCTGGGTACAATTATCCTACCTCTGTCAACACCCTGGTACTGTTACCTTCCCTGTCAGTTTTTTACCAGCCACATGTAAAAATCTCCTGTGAGTGTGGTAGCCTGGGAGAGAACAGTCCTCAGAATCAGCAACAAACCTGTGAAAAATGCATGTAGATGGGAGAAACTCTTTCCAAACTCTATAAGGCTTGGAAAGCAAAAAAGAAAAAAAAAAAAAAAAACAACCAAAAACAACAAAAAGCTTGCGGGTGTTAAAAGTCTTCTTGGAAAAAAATCCCAATCAAACCACCCAAAACCCACACTATTGCCTCAAACCCCTGCAATGCTTTCAAGGGAGAGCCAACGATATTGCCAGCAATAGCTAACAATTTCATGTCAGCGATTCAGGGATTATCAGGTGGGATAGACCAGCTATGTCACATTCTAACCTGTGTCAGGCAATACAAAAAAAGGTCATAATGCTTTCAAAGAATACTACTCTTGTTTCCGTCCTGCTGAGGATATCTTCATGGCTGTTCTGCCTCATCAAGCTCTGCGTGCTAGACAAACATTGTAATTTAATAATAAAACATTCCTCAAACCAGACTGCGGCCTTCAAACTCAACAAAACTAGTGGGATTTAATTTCATTCTGGTGTTCTCACCCCCTTGCTTTCCTTGTCTCTCTAACCCCATGCACACAAGATGATGGAGCTGCTCGTTTTCTTCAGCCTTTCATCCATTACCCAGGATGAAACTGGTGCAATGCAATTAATGTGCTATTAATTTGAACTATTCATTTTGGCTTCAGAGGCCTTAAATACAAGCTCTAAACTCACTGCTAATGCTTCCAAGTCTACCTTTGGCCAGGGCATGTTTTTCAAATATGATACTCATCAGAGCTGGGCACCGTGGCAGAGGGTGAAGAAGGATCAAGGCAAGGTTTTCTGGTACAATTTGTCCTTGACTGCTGTTGTTTCAGCGGGACCAGCTCCTCCAAGCTGCACCTCCCTGGGAAGCTAGCAAATATCTCCCAAGCTCCCAAGGCACTTCTTATGGTTTGTTTTCCTGAAAATTCTTGGCAACTGCCAAGCACAGTTCGCTACAGGCTTTGGGGTAGATACCCATGACACAGTCTGTGGGGGTTACTTGGGCCACCATATTTTGGTGAAGCCATTACACAGCTACACCGTCTCCCCAGCACATCACACATGCTGTTTATTCTTCCAATTGATCTGACTTGCCTAAATAACATTTCTAAAGCCCAGTGGTTTGCATGTGTGCAGCTAGTCCATCTTCAGCTTGCTGCTGCCCCTGGCCAAGAGAATTTGGTTTTCACCTCAAAACTATTGGGCCACTGTCTGAAATTTTATAATCTATGTAAAATTGAGGCTTTCACACTCCCTTTTTTTTTTTAAAGCCTCCAACAAGATATGTTTCACAGAAGACAAATGCTGAAAGAGGTCGCCAGGCTCTGAAACCATCACTTTTAGTTCTTACTTCTGTTTCTGTTGCTACGATGCAGGTCTCCAGGGCTGCTTCCCGACTGGCTGTCCTCTGAGGTGGGGCTGAAGGCTGGGTTCACCAGCCCTGGCTCATCTGTCATTAAGGCAATGGCTGCAGCTGCTGAGAGCTCGGGACCCAGTGCAGCTACTGCCAAGCTGGAGCTATAGTCTGGAGAGCAGTCTTGGGAACGCCTCTTTCGTTCCTTGGTAAGGCCATAGTGGGATGCTCCTTTACATCTAAGGAGAAGGGAAGGAAAAGAAGACATGATAACAAGTTGTATTAGAATGTTGCATACTTATTGGAATTATATTGTGCCAAGATAATTTGCCAGTTGGAGTAGAAACTTTGATGATCACAGGGGCTGATGAAATACAGATGCTTAACAAGAAGGAAAGATGCCAATCTTAACAGGTTACACAGAAACAAGAAGAAGGAAAACTGTCCTTCAAAGTAGCTAAGCTACCACCTTACATGGAAAGACTACTGCTGGTCAAGATAAAATACCGAGCCACAGCCTTATGTGTAGTCCCATGTGTATAAATAGTTACTACGAATGCAAGAGGACAAGAATAACAGATGGCTGATTAAGCCAGAGGTTACAGTTTGTAATTTCTCCCTTGCTTCTCATCAATGAAGGAGAGCAGGGTGAGGTCTGACAGCTTCTCCACATCTGATGGTGAAATAAAAGGTACCTCACCAAGCCCTGTGCCATGAAAAAACGAAGGCAGTCGCACTGGGAGCACAGTGCTGTGGTCTTCCATGCAGCAGGCAGGGTCTGCCCTTGAAGGAAGCAGCACATGAAGGAAGAGCTGCAGTCTCAAGGTGAACAGGTTCTGGATAAAAATCCAGATCCTAAATCCTGACTCAGCCTCTGCAGTGACAAAACCTTCTGTTTCTGGTGCGTGTTCCCAGAAAAGCTGAAGACACAGAATTGCAAGAGGCAAATTACAAGCCTACTTTGACACAGCTTACTTGTATTCCCAACTACCTGCTCTATATTCATCCTAGACAACAAAGGCAGGACCACACATGGCTTTTGTTAAGATTTGCTAAAGAAAGTCACTTGAATGAAATTAAAGGTCAGCTTGTGCTCTTCATGAGTCAGTATTTAATTAAAGCTATAAAATAACTGAAGACACAGAGTGGCTGAAGGACACAGCACCTCTCTGCGACCTCTCCAGCGCCACTTCTGCCCAGTGCCCACCCTCTATAACCTCATTCACTCCATTAAAATGAAGAAAAATCTGCCTTTCAATCATAATCTAATGAGCTTGCCCTACTTGCAGTTGCTATTATCTTTTCTTTCGTACCAAAGGCTAGCTGATGACTTTCGTGAAAGTGCCCTGTAGGACGAACTCACAGAAATAGCTGCAGGAACCCTTAGGGATAGAAAGCTCTTCATAATATATGGCATACACAAAAGGCAATGCATAATACATACAGTACACAATGCTAGTGGGTTAAGTGTCAGAAAAAGAAGTACACTGAACAGAGGTCTTGGAAGAGAAATTATTTATGGAAGCAATTCCTGGGATAGAAAGATGAGATGAAAAGGAGTCACAGATCTCTCTGCATCAGCTTCAGAGCAACAGTTTAATTTCTCTTGTGGTATTGGCTTTTTATGAGAGACAGTTGAATTTAAAATAGATTTTAGCTCTAAATTAACATTTACCATCATTTAACTGATACCACTTCTGACAATTTTTCTCTTCAAGATGGGAAAAAATACCCAAGCCCAAACTGTACCATACTGATGCAAATGTGTAAAGGTTTTGTATGTGCCTTAAAGTTAGAATGGGAATGGCTGTGGCAGAAGTTATTTCTGAAACTTTTCACAAGCAAATTGGGATGTCTCAAAAGAAAATACTCTCATGGAAGAGAAGGTTGGCCAACTATTTCAAAAGACCAACAAAATGCTACTTGGAGCACCTATTCCAAGACAATAGAGCAACAATAATTGTGTAAAACAGAAAGGAAGATCTCTCCTGCCTCTGCTGCAGCAGGCATTTTCCTGTTCCTTCCCAAAAAAGAGGTGTTACTTCCTCACCCCCTGAGCACCCCACACGGTGGTAGGATGCTCTCATTCATGCTTCATAGGAAGCAGAGCCACAAAGACCTTTCCCTCTTGCAGCCTACCTAAACTTCTCCAATGCAGCATTTTGGGAACTTGTCCTTGACATCTCCCACTTGCAGGAAGGTCACATTTACTAATCCAGCCTATGAATGTCAATAAAAGTTTTTAAAATGGTTTAAAAATTTAATGCAATGAAATGAACACAAAGAAATGGCTTTGAAGTGAATTGTTTTCTGTTCTCAGAAGACAATCCCTGCTTTACAGATATCCTGCAAAGACTCAGAATATAAGAGATATTCCTACTCCACATTTTATTTTGTTTGCCTCTGTTTTCACCATGCCAGTAAGGCTTCAGCAGCTGACATCAGAGCACCAGCCTTGTGAATGGGTCCTCAAAAACACATCTTTCTTTCTTATTTCTGGTGAGTTGCATGAGGATCAACCTGAAGATCAGAAGTGTCTTGCCCCAGAGATTCCCAGCTGCATGGGTTCATCCATTGCCTGGTGCCCATCCACATTTCACTACCAAAGCCTTCACTTTCTGTGGAAATTCTCACTTGCTGCTGCTGCTGGCTGCACTGCAGATGCCCAGTGAACAGCATCAATCCAAGAGCAATGAACAGCAGACGGTTACTTTGAATGCAGAGAGGGCTGACACAGTTTAAGATGTGGCTTATTGGAGAAGACAAGTCATCATGATACAAAGCACAAGGCACATCTTTCTAACTCTGCCAGAAATAGTTAAAAGGGGACCAAGTGTTCTTCAAGTATGAGCACTGAAGTTATTTCTTAAATAACTGTGGCAGGTACAAATGAACACAACTGAGGCCCTCTTTCTCCAGATTAACACAGTGTCCTTGAAGGAGAAAAAAAAAGCCTCAAGCCCTCAAACTTGTAATAAAGTCTGCAACAGCATCTCTTCACTTTCATTGTTTTCCTTGTGCTGACACTGCTGTGATAACAGAAAACAGAAGAGTTGACTGTGTAAGTGGAATCATATTTATAGTGTCTCAGCTACATTATTACATATGGTTGGATTTGGCTTCCAGAAAAGAGAGATCCACAAAACAGCTACATGCCAGTACTAATTATCTCTCTCACTGTGATTATTAATCAGCTGCCTGATTTGCAGCCGGAAGAGTGGGATACCTGATTAACTTAGGTCAGTCAGAAAGCAAACCCAACACTGATTGGTGGCTAAGATGACCTATAGATTGTTGTTTCTTCTCAGTCACACTTTACAGTGAGTACATATGTGCAGCCGTACAATTCTGAAACAACTTGAAGGCCGAAACCAGAAAAGACAAACAGACATGAATAACGTGTGTTGTACAGTTCATGCCATTAATGCAGTGTCACTAAGTGTGTATAGGAAACTCAGAAAATAGTTTATTTTCTTTGCTTGGCCTCTTTTATTAAGAAGAAGCATGCTGTCCAAAATCCTGGCTGTACGAGCTAACCACTGGGAAGTGAGAGGGCAGTGGTGGCTGCTGAAACCTTACCCAGAGCTGCAATTATGGCTGGCATCATCATCAGCTGCAGGGCAAGCCTTGCTCCATGCCCTGCTCTGCACGTGAGGGTGGCTCTCCACTGCAAGCTTCAGGGGTAGCACATCCAAAGTGATGGAGCCAGGAGATCCAAGACCCTGTGGCTGCCTTAACATGGTGCTACCATTTGTAAAAACAAGCTCCAGCCAAACTCAAGGTCAATGGATCATTTCCACATCAAATTTAAATAAAAACAGTGGTTTGAAAACAGAGATGCATTTTCCTTGCAGCATTACTTACTTACACAGCAAGGGAGGGCCTGAAAGTGAGGTTGACCTCAAGGTTTTCCATTACCCAGGCTGACACAGGGGAAAAATGTAAAGGCAAAACACAAACAAGGACAACTGCATGTATTTTTTTGCTTCATTTCTAGTGATGTAAATGAAACAATATCACAGGCAGAAACTGGGTGTGTGTACTTTAAATGCATTTGCTCTTTTAAAAACTCCCTGCTTTCTATGTCACTTCACAGGCTATTCTTCCTTCTCCCTGTCTCACACCTGATTTCCTGGGCAGGAAACAGGGAAAACAAGCGAAGCTAGAGAGTGATAGTGCTTGTGAGCCAGGGCTGGCACAAATAAACAGAGCAGAAGTTCTCTCTGCCCAGTTTAAGCAGTGTTTTCCCAGCCTCACTTCCAGTGCACTTAGACTTTGGTGCCGTTTTGCTTTAATGCACAGACACATTGAGTGCAATTAAGAATAATGTATACAAAGCACTCAGGATTGCCCAGCAGAAGAAAATACTGCATAATGGGCTGTCATCGCTGATCCAAAGCTAAACCAAGATCGGGGTAGACAACTATGTTTCAGCTATGCCCTCGCTGCAAACAGTCTCATCCCTGTGTAACTTGGGCTTGTCACGAGCCTGGATCAGAAGTACCAACAGTGTGTATTGCACCCTGACCCCGTCACACAAACTTTCCCAATCTCTCTAGTATGCCTGAACTGATCCAGTGGAAAGGCTGATGGAGAAGGTAACAAACAAGGAGTGTCCTGGATAACCTGGTGCTGATAACCTCACTTGTGAGACCCTGGTGAAAGGCTCCTACCGCATCTGGGAAGGGAAGCCTGGACTCACAGGAAGGTGTTGGCAACTCCTGCCCACGTGAACCATTCACACATTGTATGCATCAGCTGTGACTGTAGCCCAAACATAACCCAAATACCAACCATATGGATTTCAGGCCAAATGCCTAAACTCTCAAGCCTTCTGAAAGACACAAGGGAGTGAACTGACTTGGTCAGTTCTCAGGCAGAGATGCCAACAGCTTTTCTGCTCTTACTTTTGCTAATAGTGTACCCGAAGCTAAAGCCAAAACTAAGAAAAAAGCGAGGCACCTAAATTCCAATGAAGTTCCCTGTTACGGATCTAAGCTAAAACACAGCAAATGTACAATCTCTCCTTCAGACCAACCATATCAGTGTTTAAGGGGCCACAGACATCAATGTCTTCAGCAGTGAAGGTGACCAGTACCCTCTGCTCTTTACACCCAGTGATGCTGTATCATCCTTGCTCAGAAATCTGGATTCTGCAAATCCTGGTCATATGCACAAACTTCCTTGGTTTTGCTATACAAGAAAATCAATCCTGAAACAGCAGTTCTTTTTCTTTGCTCATTCTGAGTTCTTGTAAGGATTAACTGTAGCATAAATGCTGCATGCAAAATAAGCCTCATAAATAAGAACAGGATTTTTCTTTCTTTTTTTAATGCATTTGCCTTTTCTGCTTTTTATAAAGAACTGTGTCATGTCAAGAGCATTTCTCAAGACTTGGTAACCACCAGCTATGGCTAAGAAGGCCCTGCCTACATTAAACCTTCCTCAATATTCATGAAGAAAGGGATGAAGCATCTAAAATGCAAAGTTTTAACTCCTGATTACAGTTTCCAACCAACATTTGCTGAGTCAGGCTGCAAACCCCTTGTCTAGGCATGCAACGAGAGATAGGCTGTTCTCTGCACCTGCACTTGAATTTCATAGTGCAAGCAATATTTCTAGATGCTCAACACTGCTGGTTTGTACCCTGACATTGATGCACTTGGGGTATCTTCTCCATGGTGATCTCCCAGTGTCAGAAGCTTCACATCTTTTTTTTGGGGGAAAAAATGTGCTCATTTTTCACCTAAGTGGGAAATTGTCCCAGTTATTATTACTCTTTCACTTCAAGAGCCCTATAAATAAAAGCCTTTTAGAGACAGTTTCCTGACACCTGGAGCATCAGGGCTGGCAGAGAGGCTTGATCCCTGCTGCCTCTGGAGTGCTCAGGATGAGCAATTCCACTCCTACTCTTCTGTAATCACTGCTCCTCTCCATGTCAACATGGACAAAGTTACAGTAGCTCAGATGAGGCAAGTGGCTTCTCTGTCTGGATGTCAGAGAGATTTTCACTTGTCATTTGCTCTCTATTGTCAACCAGAGGCAATTGATGAAGTATAAACACATAGTAGATTTAGTGATTCTGTATTTCTGCATTACTACGTTGCAAATATTTATAAAGGTCCTCAACATTTATTTCTTTAAGCTAAGGTTACTTAGCTTACATACTTTCCCACAAGGCAGGAAATATCAGATACCAATTTTTTTTCAGTTTAATTTCTGTATATCCCTGTCATGGTTTCCTGTATTTTCGTCATGCTTTTTGTTTTAATGAAGCCATCGTAATTTAACAAACTCTGAAACTATCTTACTAGCAAAGCCTAATGTTGTGCTGTATCCTATCTGTAAAGATCTGACCCCAGGGAAGGGCTGTCATTTTCAAAATGCTTTTGCACTATGATGCTGTCAAACAAAATATATTTTTATATTAGATAAAGAACGTGTGCAGGGGTATCTGTATACTTACACTTCCGCATCAGCTGTTCTGTATGGATTTGGGTGCACTACCAGAAAAAAGACTTATAGTTCCCACAGTTTAAAAATAAAAGGTTTTATAAGCATATGAGGAAAATACATATTGAGCATTCTTTAGAATTACTGTGTTAGTCGTCAGCTAACCCATTTCTGTGATTTGATTGCAGAGGAAACTCAAGCATTGCTAGTGATTTTGGTACAGGCCCTTGAAGGTAATTTGCATCTGTGCAGAACTGGAATTGCAGCTCAGAGTTCAGACCCCACAGTTCCCAAAACTACTGACAGACAAACAGACCGTGTCAGACACAAATTGAACAAGCATTCAATGGTAACCAAATCCCCATTTGAAATCTGAATGCTCATTCTGAGGGAAGGAAGGAATCTTCAGATTTCCTACTAGTTTTCAGGAGAGTTGAAAGAACTCAGAATACATTTTTACTCTTAAATAAATTGCAGTTTAAATTTTATGTACACGCTACCAAAATATCATGTAACATGTGGTCAGGTTTAAGTATATTTTCCATTCTCTTTAAAAAGCAAAAAGTTGTATTTCAGCCACCATCATCAGCTTCTATTATGAAATCTTTTAGAGGCCCATTAATTTCTATCATGGGAACAGGGAATTGGAAGAATTTGGTAAACAGTACTAGTCTCCTGCAACTGTGGGCAAAAATCATGACTGGGATTATTGTGCAATGATCCCAGTTGATGTTGGGACTGTGCACAAATTGTTGGTCCAGATCATGTTCTCTCCCTCCCCTGACACTTTTTCCAGGCCATTACTCTGTCACTGATGATTTTGAAACTTCAACTTCTTTCTTTTTAAGGTTCAAGCATCATTTCAAGTTCCAGTCTTAAACCATCCTAACAAATTACAGCTGTCTTACGTATAGGAGAATAGAGCTGTAAATTGCTAGAGACACCTTAGATGGACAAGTCAGCATATGAGCTGGAAATGCTAATTTCTTTTATGGATTAGCACTGCTTCTTTATCTTGCATAACACAACTACTACTTTAGAGAAGTTAATATTCACAATGAACTTCATGGCTTCATCTTCTGTTGCCCTTTCCCCTGCCTGTGCTCAAGACACAGATGCTCTGAGGACACAAAGTTAGCAGCAGCCTGTTCCCACTGCTCACATAAGGCACGGCCTTGGATTGCTGCTACAGCTTCTCCCTCTTCCAATGCTACTTTCAAATGCAAGGCTTGTCGGGCAGAAGTAGACTTCAAGCAACAAGCATGAGGAATTGACCAGGGTGAAAGACTGCAGTCAGCTTATTAATCAGTATTTGCTCCTAGACTACTATAAACAAACATTTGTCATCACAAGAAAGATACTGGCTAGAAGTACGGGCAAGAGTGATCTTGTGTGATGTAAAACAACAGTGGTATTTATTTATACTGAACTTAATTAAACACTGAAACTTCCCAAGAATAATCCACAAATCTAGTGCAAACTACTCACACCAGCTGACACAAGCAAGGAAAACAGAGGAGCAGCACACTATCTCTAACTGTTGGTAGGTGCCTAGGTACTGACACACCAGGAGTGCCTGGTGGCAGATTTAGAGCAAAATAAAAAGGAAAAAATAAGAGGTGGAAGACTAACATTTTTTAGCTGGTGGGAGCCTATAAACCTTGCTGATGGCTTCTAGTGCTTATGGCATTCAACATATATACATCATTTAAACCTACTAATACGGTTCAATTACGCTAGTTCTGAAGTACTAAAAACTCCTCTTGACTTCAGGAAAGGTGGAGCTTGACAAAAACTTCAGCAGGCGCTTTCTTCACCTTCCAGAATTGCATCATTTTCTAAACAACACACTTAAAAACTGCAGCACTCCCTACTCTTGAAGAGTAAAACTAGAACGTTGTTTCAAAAGAAAGTGAGGAAACACAAAATAGAAAGACCCTCAAGAGGTTTCTTCATGGAAAACTTGGGTACTTATTAATAGTACATTCTTTTATCTACAGACAGAGAGCATGAAGAAGCAATTGCAAGTAGCTTATGTCAGTTGGGTATTTGGAAAGCAACATAAGACCTGCCACCAGCAGCTGTCAGCTTCATCTCCGGTTTTGAGTCACCACTAAAAGAACAGCACTGGTATTCTGCAGGCAATCTGGACTATTAATTTTGCCTTATACTAATAAAATAATATAACCTTTTTTTTTTACAGCAGAAATTGAGATCGTATGTAATAAGACTGCAGCAGAAACACTGAAAACATTCCTAATTTAGAACCTTAACTGAAAAATGAGCCTAAGGAAGGTCACAGCATATATATGCAAAGTCTCAAAAAATGTTAATACTGCTAAAATTAAGTTAGCTGTGACAAAAATAACAAGTGCAAGGACAAAGAAATTCTTAAGGCATTGCAATGCTGTAACTCATAATAGCACACAATCATTACACTGTATTTTTCAACTTATGTGGACATATATATATAATTAATGTTGAGAATAAGCATTTGGTCTGTTGATTCATGTGTTTTTCATGTTTACTGTTCAGTTCTTTGATCACCAGATTATATTCAACAGGTATAACTAGTCTCCTGGAACTTAGTATCTCAGCTTTGTCTTCCCCTCCTACTGTCCCCACCTATACTGCAAAAACTTCATGATGCAGTGAACAAAATATGCTTGCGATGGGGCAAAGGGGTTTGTTTTTTAACTAGAGTGACAGTATCAGTGTTACCTGATTCTTGCAGCCACAGACAGAAGAGCCTGCCAGACAGAAATTTTGTATATACGGGTATTTGGCACATAATTCTTTACAAAATAAAATGAATGACAATATGTCGTGGTTTAAGCTGTAAATCAGCCACGCAGTTTGTTAACTCACCTCCCCCTCCTAAAAGAGCTGCCTCGGTTT
>JAOEHY010032643.1:0-16697 GCA_025447955.1 Psilopsiagon aurifrons | reverse complement strand
CGCCCCCCCAACCCCCCTCCCAATCCTGCCCAGGAGAGGCGTTTACCCCGAAAGTGGTACCCAGGTGCATTGCCCCAGTGGCAAAACCGTCCCGGAGAGAAATACATGGAACAGAGAGAGAGGTGCCATCAATCAGCTCAATGCGGCTCCCCCCATGGGTGGGCAAGGGAAGGTTTGTGTGGGTGTCTGGGGTGCTCCAGTGCTGCAGGACACAAATCTGCGCTCTCAGGAAGCACAGGGCCAAGGCTGGCACACAATGGCAGCAAGTGAGACCCCAAGCCCAGTTCTGCCAGTGGAGATCAAGAGGGTGGTGCAGAGGAGGGGCCACTTGGGAAACAGCGCTCCCAGCCCCAAACAGACCTGAGGCCCTCACATCACATGGATTCCCCAGGGAAGGTACTGGGACAGTCTGTGGGACAGGACGGGTGTACTGGGATGGGACAGTTCTTACCTGCTGCTGGTAGGACAGACCATCAATCCAAGTCCAAATATGTCCAGAGAGAAGGCAGTAACAGTTTTGTCCTTAGATACTCCTTTGCTTCAGCTGCCCATTCATTAACATAGAGGTACAGGGAATAAAACAGTGGCAGTGCTGGGGAGGCTCAGTACCAGTAACGGCTCTTTTCCTGGCATGGAGGAAGGCAGAAACACGGTGAGGGTGTTGGGGGTTGGGGGGCTGCCCCACAAGCCACTGCTCACACCACTGCCTGCTCCTCATCCCCTTCGGCTCCTGGGTGGGTGAGAGCAGCACAGCTGGAGGGGCTGCACAAGGAGCAGGCATCGAGCCTGGCTTTCAGCCCCCAGGTGCTCTTCCCTCTTCTTCCTCCCACTCCTCCCACCTTTCTCCAGCTGCTGGTGCTGCTCTTTCCTCCCACACAGCAGCTCTAAGAGGCTGGAGGAGACTGTAAGGAACAGGGGAAGCACTTGGAGGCTGACAGCTGCCACTGCCTGGTTGCTTTCCAGACCCCCATCTTCTTCCGACCTCCTCTGTCTTCTCCATTTGCTCTGTGCTGTGCTCACAGAGGTTGTTGAGCTGTGTGATGTGCAAGCGGGGTGCAGAGAGATGTGGGTGCCCTGTAGCTAAAGCTGGTCACCACAGCCCTAAGAAGCCACTCTGCTGCGATAAGGGAGGATCTTAACAGGATTAAACCAATAAAAGAACATAAAAAGAGTCAAACTCATTGGTATCCCCTCCCAAACCTGTGCCAGCCAGGATCCACTCTGCTGAACACCTCAGGAGTAGCATGCAAGCAAGGGAATGAGGTGGTAACCAAGGGTTGCAGGTAGCACTCAGAAGACAGTCACAGGGATGAATTCACTTCCACCTTATCTGCTTTGGTGGTGAACATCAGCTTCTTAACTAACACTGGGAATTTACCCACAGCTCCCATTCCCCTCTTGAACTTCTTGGTGCCACACTGGGAGTATTAGAAAACCTTGTTCTTCTTTTTCACTAACCTGAAGGGCTGATGTGTTGAACAGACAAATCACAGTAAGCCGATGTGATAGGACACGCTATCCAGAGAGAGGGAAGTACAGCTGCCACTCAGGGAACAAAAGGCAACAGAGGAAGCTCAGGGCTAAGCCAAGAAGTAAAAAGATGGGAAGAGAATAAAAGCCCTGTCCCTGGGTTCACATAGGAAGGCCCTATTCCACCTCACACCGAGGAAGGTTGAAAATACAGCACAGAAGGGGTTTTGTCTCAGCTTCTGTGCTGAAGAGTTTCTAAGGAAACTCCCACCCAGATTCCCTCCACTTCCCTTTCTTTTACTCTTGCAGGTGCTCCAATTGAAGGAAAAACCTCCTTGAATGCACTAAAACCTGCCCAATTTTCTGTTCCTCCGTTCAAAATGCCTTGGAAACACATTAGGAAAAGTAAGAAACACTCTGTGTTTCCAAAGGTAGAGAATACCCTGCTTATGAAAGCAGACACATGGGGATCTTTGTCAGGATACCTGCACTGATCTGATCAGCTCCAGAGGGAATGCTCTCCTTCCTGCCTGAGCTGGAGAAGCTGGAGAGGGCTTCAGTCAGGCTGTAGCTGTTAGTGATGCTCCTGCTAGGGACAGCTCTTGTATATGTGTAAGGGGGTTTCCCTATAGAAATTTAAAGGAAGTCCCATGTAAACCTACACTGATGAGGATAAGAACCCTTGCAACCAGATGTGCTGCCCAAGCCACTCCAAATAACTAAAACTGCCCTATGACAACAGTCAGGAATCAAACTGGGGTTTGGAAGATCATTCAATTCACTGAAGAAGACTGTAAGGCACTGCTGTAATCAACAGGTAACAGATGACAAAGGTTTTAGGTCCAATTTTCATTATGTCAGTCTCATAGTTAATAGAACTAGCTTAGTGAATTAGTGATTCATTTTATACCCCATAGTTACAATTAACCCCAGGGTTGTTTCCCATACTGGTACACCCATGCATTCATAGGCTGGCATACAAAGACATACCACTGTGGTAGGGCAGACAATGCCATAGACTCACAGAATGGTTTGTGTTGGAAGGGATCTTGAGCTCATCAGTTCCAATCCCCCTGCCACAGGCAGGGACACCTTCCACTAGTGCAGGTTGCTCCAAGTCCCGTCCAACCTCGCCTTTTAGTACAAAGTCTTTAAAAAAGCATGTTTTGTGACCCCACTGAGCTTGTCCAGGCACAGACATGATCGCCAAATGATCAGCAAAGAGGTGTCCTATTCCTGTGACCTGACAAGGCAGGGCACATGTCATGCACTTCTTGTTAAGCGGATGTGTGCATCCCTCCATGCTTGGAGACATACATACTTGCCATGATGCCATCCACTTGCATAGAAAACTCTTCCTCAGATGTCCCCAGAGGCAGACATGTCCCTGTGCCACCAACACACACCTGACTGCACCTGCAGGACCTCAAGAAAGAGGGCAAGAGCAAGTGGGCCAGAAGATGCATCTGGCGTATGGGCTATAGCTTGGCCCCCTCAGTGCTAACACCTCAGTTACCTGAATCACATCCCAATCTTTCTTTTCCAGCAGTACTTGCAATCCAGGTGGAGAAGTCAGAGAAAAAGCAGATTACAGATACTGTACAGTCTCATTAAAAAGCCCCTCACCTTTGAGCAAGCGCTCTACCTTCCCAAACAAGTTAATAAGCTAAAACCCAAACCAAGTATAGTCAGGCTTTGGATTAGACAAAAAGGCATGTCTTAGATAAGCATCAAATGGAAAAGGTGAAGGACAACAACTGTTCATGGTCTCTTCTAATACAAAAAATAGGAAGAATCACACAAAACCAGCAGGTTCAACACAAAGAGATGCTTCTTCATCAGAAACTAAACTGAACTCTTGAACTCCCAATCACTGGCAAGCATGGACGCGGTCTACAATTTAGAAAATGGACTGATAAAGTCATGGGAGAAAACTTCACAGTATTACACCACTGCTTCCAAAGGGAGGGATGGCAGCGCACTGAGGTGTTGGTGTAAGGTAAAGCAGAGGAGGTGCTGGTGTGGCTGCAGAGCACTCTCAATCGCACTGCTCTGGGCTCTGGGACCCATCTCTGCACTGGGAGTTGAGAAGATGCTCTGGGAACTTTCATCCCCTCACCCAGGGGATGTTTCCATGATTATGCTCATCCCTTGGCACTCACACCTGCACTTGCTGGTGGGGGTGAGCAGCTTCATCCTCCAAAGACTATGAGAACATACAGCACATCTGAACACGCAGAGTTCTACTCGTCAGTGGCACCACCATCTGCAGCATCAACTCGTGGCTTCTCATCCATCCTCTCTCTTCTCTAACCTTCCAGACAACCAGAAGAAATCACTCATTCAAGCCATCCCTTTGACTTGCACCTCCTCTGGCCCTGCAGTCAGAAACAGTCTCTGATGCTATAAAAGCAGGACCCTTGGTCCTCCTTTCACCTGGATCTTTCTCCCCCTCTGAGAGTCTCACCACTGAAGTCTGGTTTCTTCTCCCTTTTCCTAAAGAACATGATTTCCTGCCTTAGCTCCCAGCCTGGCAGCTGGATAGAACTGGCTCCCTCCATTCATTTATACTGTTTGGACTGCATCTGCCCACAGGTTAATGTCTCTTAATGACTTCTAAATACCTGTTTGTTCCTCAGCATATGGAACACCAGGCAAGTCGGCAAATGGCACTTGTAAGACATAGTGGTAACTCAAGCTATCATTCTGTGACCTGTAACACCTACAGCACTGGGAAATGACTTATTTCTTTAAAAAACAGTAGAATTAGACAATTATAGAGAAAAAACAAGATTGGATTAAAATCAAAAAGCAGCCAAAATTCAGGTTGAAAGTTTTCCATTAAATTGCACTAAAATGATAACGGCTTGCTTTGGTAGAGATGTGGATTCTAACACCAGCAGTGGTGCTGCTGCAGAAGGACTGCAGCCAGATGGTTTGACTGAACAACAGTCTGATTCTGACCACAGGATGAGCTCCACAAAGTCTGGAACCACTGGAAAGCTACTGTGAGCTGGTGTTTGTGGCTGTGCATCCTTCTGAGCAGGGATATGCCCTTCTGTAGAACACCTGCATGCCATGGGCACAAATACATATAAACAGCAAAACTCTGTTAGACCACTAATAACCTGATTCTGAAGGGCTGAACATGGCAGGAGCAGCCTGAAAGTGGACTGAAAAGAAAACAAATCAAAACACCTGCTTTGGGATAATCCCCCTGGATTATAAACACCACAAAGCCAACTCACACTCACCTATACTGGAAACTGCTCCTTCTGTGGCACTGTGACTGCACCTTCTCTGGGACTGCTGAACTCGGTTACTGCTGGTTTTGCTCTGGAATCCAGCAGCAGATCATCAGGTTTGAAAGGTTCAGAGAAATCAACTAAGTGCCAGAGTTCAAGGAGCTGCCTTTTTAAGCAGTCAGCCTTATCAAAACACTGTTCCTAGCCAATCCTGAGTTTTCAATACTTAAAAATGAGAAAAGTTTCAAGTATGAGCATCTTCACCCTTAAATTCAGACTTTCTTAACATTTTATGTATAGAATATATAAATTCCCTTAAAATAATAGTAAAACCACATTGCCTTTAAGCTGCTTGCCCTGTCCTGGTAGTTACTTGCACGACAACCTTCTGCTGGCTCTCAGAGACGGCCAGCCATCAGACACTGCAAGACCACCACAGACTGATAGGAAAGCTTCATGAGCTCCAGTGCTCACAGACCCATTTGCATTGTTTGAATCAACAGTGGCACACTCGAGGTATTTGCAGCAAACTAAGAGGGGGGAAAAGAATCAACATAACCAGTCCCACAAGTGACAGAGTTTACTCTATGGGGACATCTCTTTCAAGAGAGTCTCACTGACTCAAATGTGGCCAACCGGTCCTCTAAGACATCAAGGCAATCTGCAGGACTCCAGAAGGATACCTCTGAGTGATGCTGGAGATGGGAAGACCACCCATCCCGTAGCTCTGGAGAAGGAGCCTGCATTTTCTGAATGAAAAGGGAAGTTCTCCTAAAGCATTTCCACTCTTTCACTGCTGATACAGAGACTATTAAACTCTTCATGTTCCCTGCTTCATGGGTCTCCACACAGTTGTTTTTAATTTGCGTTGCTACTATTTGTGTTCTCTGGCACTACAACTGTTTCTCCTACAAAGACATAAACAGCGATGATTCCAGCTCCAAAATCACCCATATGTTCTAGGAAGACATCAGACAACGTGTGGGAGGAAGAGAGGTACAGTGAGGAGGGGAAATGCCTTGCCTGAAGTCATACAGGAGGACAGCAACAACGGGGGCAACATTACTGTTCATGAAGCAGGTCTAAGCCCAGGAGGTCCCGAATTGCTAGTCAGACAAGTCCATGGCATTCCCAGGGAGCAAAAGCATCACAATACTGAGATAGAGCTCATACATAAAGACAGATTATGGAGGGTTTGTTTGGTTTAAATCCTTTTCTTGTAACAGGGAAGGAGGGAGGGTTAGAGAGTAGGGGAAAGAGGTTGAAAGCCCCATCAGAAATCTTTTCTGGTTACTACTGTCTGTTACGAAAATTGGCCATCACAGGTGATGCAAGGTGTCCACAAGCAATGGAAATTAATATCCCAGCCTTCAGTGCATTGTGAAATCTGTGGTTTGAATGTGGTGGTCACATCAGGTGCCAGTGTGGTATATACTGGGGTTTCTTTTTTGTATGGCATGAGTGCAGCCCTGACCAGTGCAACTATCCCATCAATGTCGAATCTAAACCACCACACGGAAGTTGACAGATTTTCTTTGCCTAGCTTTTGCCTCCAAAAGCCCGTGTATCAGGAGCATGATGCTATCTGCATTGAGACTTTCATACCCCATTTATATTTGATTTCTGAGGAAAAAAGCTTTTTTTTGGAGAAGAGAGGATTTTGCCATTTACCTATGGTTGTCAGGTCGGAACTAGATAATCTCAGGTTGGAACTAAATGGTCTTTAAGGTCCCTTCCAACCCAAACTATTCTACGATTCTATGTCATCCCTAAATTAGAGTACTTTGGTGATATATTTAGCAGAGCCAGTCAACATGAAATGAGTTACTAAGTCCCATTATTAAAAATCGTATTGAAGTTCAGCTGGTCAAAGGTACCTTAACAGTCAATAGAAAGGAACAGGCAGTTCGAACAGGCAGTTTATCATGCTCTACAATAGGGAGGGTGGATCACCCTCCCAAGGTAATAATCCTTTCCATTTACTGAAGATAGAGCCTAGACAACTACCTTAGCTTATTTTAAAGTATCTTAAATGGGAGATGAATGTCATCCTTAAATAGCTAGCTCGTCCCGCAAGGAATTGCACCATTGCTCCATAAAATTCACTGTCCTCCCTTTCAGCAGGCTGCCAAACTTGTCCATCAGACCAGTATGAGTTTTTCTTTGACTGACATTAGAACAGACCCAAACCACTCAAACCCACCACTCTTTGCATTTGCACAGAAGAGCTGAAGACATGGAGATGAGACAGAGAAGTCTTCCATTCACGTTCTCCAAGGGAAGGGGCTGGCATTCCCCAGTAGATTCATCAGTGGGTGATTTAGACGCACACTCTATTACAAGTGTTAGGTCAAGCTTATGCTTCCAAATAGGTCTTTCTGTTTCTTTGCTTCAGTTTTACGCACTGCTTATGCAGTATATAAAGAGGAATTATCTCAAATTTCTGAAAATAGAGCTGAGGGAAGCTATTTTACCATTAGTTGCATGGCAGCTACAGCATACAGCAGCCAAGTAGCAAATGAAGAGCTGTACATACAAAGTTTATGAGAGTAAGGCAGTACACACTCCCTTAAAGTATTACACTAAGATTCAGGGTTAAAAAATCACATGAAATCAGATTACTGCAGTTTTCAAGAACCATTTGTAAAGTGCAGGTTCTCTGGAGAAGCAAACAGAGCAAGAGGAGCAATGGCCCGCTCTTGGTGGCAATACCAACCTATAGTATGGTCATGCACACAGACGTAGTTTTCCTGCCTTTTGTATGGCGTTTGTATGGTGCACTTTGCTGCATTTCCTAATAAAAATACAGAAATACTGCAGTAAGCAAGATGTAAACTGACATGAGTATTAATGGCTAATTTTAAATGCTCATCAGTTCTGTCTATGAGCATAACCCCTGGTGGTCTAAAAATGGCCTATTTTAATTCCATCTTTAGTCAAAGCCAAGGATAACCATCTGTGCTCTGCATATTGCTGCTTCAGGTTCTTAAGGAACAGCCATACCCTTCACTTAATCCCAGTATCTCCCATCATCAGCAAGACAGACACAGTAGAAGAGCTCAGTATGTGGCAATCACTTGATCTGACCATATGACACATCAGGAAACTAAACAGTAAGGTAGATCCTCTGTACCAAGAGGAGTTTTTGCATATTACGTTTTGAAACTAGCACATGAAATGGAAGATCTGCCCTACATATTTAAGTGACTCCCAAGTATTTATCAACCCCTATGAAAGTAAAGCAGCTCAGTCAACAGAACTGAACAAGAGCAGCTATTCTGCACAGTGTTTTAGTTCAAGAAAAGGGCTTTGCTCTTTTTTCCTAGCTCAAATGGAACTTCTTTCCACTTCCTTGTATCCACCTTACCAGCGTCCTCTCCCACACCTCTAATGTAAGAAATCTCTGCGATTCACTATCCCAGCCCACAATCCTAGTGATGGTGTACCAGACCTTCCAGAAAAGGATCTTCCTTTTGGAGTTTACATAGATACAGCTATGCCTGTCTCCAGTCAACACCATCCAGCCTTCAAGTAGCCTTGGGAAGGGAATAAAATTTGACACGCTGTTGGCTCTGTTGACAAAAATTGATCACATTCCCCCATTTTTAATAAAAGCCTACCCAACGGTAGCACTTGCTCATACCTCTGACAGGCTTTTTTTAGATGAACAAAAATTACTTGCAATAAAACAGAGGTAAAATTTGCATTCCAACTGCTCAACTTCAATTACATAGAAAAACATTCGGGATCCTTTCAAGATGTAAAAAGTTACAGTACTGAGAAAAAATATGTTGATGTCATAGTCTCAACTGCTGCCACACTTGGTCTTAATTTGCATCCCTGAAAGAGGGAAAAGATTGGAAGTTCATAAACATTGTTAGTTCCTTAAAAGGAATCACTAGGCAGTGCGTTTAACACAAGAAGCTAGAGGGCAGGTTACACGACAGCAGCTGATTGAGTTAACTTTCCCTGTTTCCTTATGCCATGGAAAAGGAGCAAGGCACTGAGATGCAGGGAATTTTCCTCAACAGGCAGAAAATCACTGTCTAATCAGGAATGTTAAAGGCTTTCCTACCTCCCCAGCTCTGTCTGCTCCTGAGGATCCCCAAGCCCAGACTCCTGGAACCGGCGCATGGAACACACTGGAAGAGAAGCTGGGATTTGCTCGTAAACAATTTATTTTATTTCCAATATGTGCCCTTGTTGATTCATCACTGATGTCTGGAGAATCATGGCTTCCACCGACCAAACACACAACTGATTTGGAAATCTTCCACCTGACTTATTTGCTGATGATACCTGGACACCACCTCCCTCCTTTTCCTCCTCGGAAGCTCAAAGTATAGCTCAGAGTGAGCATAAACTTGCACCTTATTCCGAAACAGCCAGAAATATAGTCAACAAAGAATTAGTAAATCAGCCACTCAGGGAGGCAGAGGGCTATGAACAGACAGACAAACATAAGACATCTTTTGGGGGTTTTTAGCAATTCTCTTTTCTGGGAGGAAGATGCAAAACCACTTGGATTTCAGTGTCCTGCTCATCCTCCTCCACCAAACAGAAAGAAACAATTCCAAAAATACCTGATGTTCCTAATGGGTTTTTTTTTACAAATATTTGAAAACTTGTCCCTCTCCTTCCAAAAAAGCAGGTGATGTGGTATGGAGTGAACAAGACTGGGCAAAGCATGAATTTCATATGGATGAACTGCTGATTACCTCTTCTTACTAATTTGGTATGGGTGTGTGCTTTGCGTTTCCACTGACTTTGACTGTAAGACATAAAGCAAGTTATTTTGGATGCTGATGCCAATCTGAGCATTAAGGAAAAACTAACAGTGCCAGGGTCCTGGTACAGGTGGTCATGGACTCATGGAAGTTTCTTGGTTTAATTATTTACACAGATGTTTTCAAATTATGGTCTGTGAAATATATTTTCCAAAGATGTTCTTATATTTGAGAAAAACAACAACAAAAAAAACCACCCCTTGATCCAAATCCCATCTCTTTTTATACATCTTGTTAAAAATTTTGATTCATCAATTTCTCTCAGCACACTTAAAAGCAGATAGAGAGTGATGACATTGGTGTAAAAAAGAAAAAGATGCTGATCTCTAAGGAGACTGTCGCTCTTTCTTCAGGAGTAAATGACACTGAATGGTGTGGATTCGATTCTTTGCTGGGGCAAACTCCGGCTGAAGCTTTAGTGTTGACTCATACCATTTCATTGCTTTTTCAAACTCTTCCTGTAAAGAGAGAAGATTGCAAAGAGTCAGATTCTAAAAACACCAAACACACTTTCTTCACCTTTCCTGTCTAAAGTAGTTGAGTACAGTATGCACAAAAGTAAGTGAACCTGACAGAAGAGGGGTTCTTCCCTTTCCCCCAGATAACTGGTATTTTCTTCGATTAAATACCCAGTTCTGTATAATCTATGGAAGGGAGTCAAGTCGCTGCTGAGCATTCATTGTTCTCACCTTTTCCTTTTAATAGCAGATCTTAGCATTCTTGCTGTGAAAATAACTTTTAAAACAGGTTTCAGTCAGAATCTACATAGATCAAGGTTTTAACATCTTGGACAATGCAAAACCACCAACTTTACTGAAAAGCCAACATAGCTAAAAACAACCTGAAATTACTTTTTAAGGAATACTCGAAATAAAACCAAACCAAACCCCACCAAAATCTTAAAAAGCATGTAATAGCTAGACAATTTCAATAGATAAGCTAGGCTCCAGAATGGTAGTAAGGAACGTCATGCTGAAATATCACCTATTTTTATATAGCTGAAATCTAGTTACCTACAGCACCCCACTTTTCTATGAACTAGGAAAGCACATCCACATCCAGCAGTGTATTAGAAGAAGGGCAGAGGAAAAGATCCACTACATTCTGGGGTTTTAAGTTACTTTCAACACTGGTTTTGTTCTCTTCAGTTTCCTGCCTCAGTAAATCTATTTGTACAATAGAGATGATATTAACTTTTAGCCACATTATAAGCACTGACAAAATCACTGTGATTTGTAAAGTCTTGATTCTTTTTAAAAGTGTATTTTAATACAGTTTCAATATGGAGTTACATAGAAAATCCCACATTAGTTTGTGGGAGCACTGACACAGCAATGAAAAGAATCAGATCATTTGCTGTGATCTGATACTCTCATGATGTTCCTTTAGATTCCAATAGTTTCAATACCATCTATCCCAAGTTCTCAGTCCTTAACATGGCCAACTGTTTCCCCTTTAGACAACTTACTGAGAAGCTTTGCAGACAAAGGAAAGTTGGGCTCTACAATGCTATACTATCAATTAACATGACATCTACAATCTGTTGGTCAGTCAGCTCTCAAATACAGCAGGTTAAAATGATGCAAATGAACTTGTATATGATAGTATAATTTAATCCAGATTAAATGATATAGTATGATATATAAATGATATATATAAATGATATATATCATAGTATTAAATTATACTATATCACAGTATTAAATTATACTATGATAGTATAATTTAATCCAGAAGATAAATTTTGTCTTGTTGCTACAGTCATTTCTTACAATGAATACAGGGCTTCATTGAGAAAACTCTTAGATCCAGGGAAAATGAAGTTATCCTTAGGCACTGTGCTAACTTGAAAAAGATACTGGCAAGACAAACATCAAACTTATACTTAATTTCTTCCAAGCAATTGTCAGAATTCCTTAATAGAAACAAGTCATGCCTTGCTTCAGTTTGCTTCCACTGTGCACTGCAACTCTTCCCAACCTTGATAGCCATAATGTATGATTAAATGCCCAACTTGCCCTGTTATCTCTGTGATCCTCTCAACCAAGGGAGCAAAACATTAAAGACAAATCCGTGACAAGTGATGAAAACTGGCAGTGATACTCAGTAATGCGTAATTGAAAACACTTTTGACACAGACATATATATCAACTACATCTCAAGTCTAACCATGCCTCTTTTACCCTTCAAATATACTGGCCCTGTTAATGATAAGGATGAAATACACAAGAACAAACCCAGCATTAATAAGATAAAAGGAACATTTTGTGTTCAGAGTAAACACTGAAAGCTAAATAGCAGATTAGAATATATAGACAGCACGAAGAGATTTGAGTTCAATTTATAAATCATTTTGGGTGTTGATAATCCAGATGTGGAAATTAAACTTGCCTTGTGTTTGTTCACCACCACAATGAACTGGGATTTTATTGTGCTAAGCAAAGCTCTTCAGGATAGACACCCAATTTATCATTAATGTCCAGTATTATAAAAATACCTTGTGTTTGCAGAGGCAGCCAACCCGAATTACCAGTTGTTTACTACAGTCTTAAAGCTCTGCAGACAGCATTCTGAAGCCAGCTTATAGAAATGATTGCCTTCAAGTATTAAATGAATAAGAGTAAAATGAGTAATGAGAGTTCTGGCCTTCAGAAATATTCTTTCTTGTGGATCTTACCCCGACTTCTTGAATGTTGCTCCTTCAAAATGATTTATGAGACTAAGATTTGTATATTTTATGTCTATAGACTGTACCAAAGATAGATGTAAGTGGGTGACAGCACACTCACCATTGCTACATAGACATTTGCCAACGTGAAATGATTAACCACAAAGTGTGGTGCTATTTCCACTGCCATGGTAGCCACAATGATGGCATCGTTCCAGAGTTTTGCATTGTGGAAGATGTTTGCTAGGCTTATTAGTGGTACATCCTGGAAGAGAAGAGCAAGTGATAAACAGTGAGGTTCTTTGTATTGGAACTGTCTCAGGATCAACAAGACCAATGGAAGACTCCACCACTTGACCACTCTCACTTGGTTACTTCCCACTTCACTATGTGGTGACTTTGAAAGTGATGAGCCAGATTTATTTTACTATGAAAGCGCATTTGCACCTGGGTTACAAAGAAGAAAACTTCACCTACACACATCCGCTCACAATAGTGGCAAACACTACTGTGGCATAGATAACTCACAAAATGAACTCACGTAAGTGTCCTAGGATGTACATTCATTTTCAGATGATCTTACACTACTTTTCTCCCCAAAGATGAGATGCGTCCTTCAAGAGACAACAGAATCTGTTTTCTTTGACCACATTTCTTCAGCTCTTGCATAAAAAGGGAAGGAATATGAACAAAAAGGGACAGCAAGGAAGTGAAAAAAGGGTTTGCCGCTGATGCAGTGTTTTTTGTCCTGCCACAGAATCCCTATATGATGCCGGATAAGAGCTAGAAATGCATTTTCCCAGTTAGTGACTGAAGGTATGGTTTTTATTTCCTGGATTTCCAGACCGTGACCTTATCTGACAAAACTGTTAAGCCCTGGCAGCCATAACAGACCCTCTGAGAGCTCGGCTTCAAAGGACAAAATACTGCAGAAGAGCAAGTCTTAGGTGCCCTCAGCAGGACAATAAACAATTCTGGATGTATTTGATCCCTGCCTCCTCGATCTCCACAAGGCAAGGAGTACCTCTGCTGGATAAGTCATTCACATTTGCAAAGCAGATCTTATGGAAGTCAAAATCCCAAAAGAAGCCCACAGGAAGATTAATCACCTTTTATTTACATGAGAAAAGGCAAGAGAGAGTAGCCAGAGTGCAGAACATCAAAGAGGAGGATGAAACAAAAGAGTAAATAGCTGTTAATTCAGTGCTAACTCTCACTGAGTGCAAGCTGCAGCTGGATCTTTACAAACAAGATCCAAGGTTTTCTCCAGAGGCAGCTTCAGTACGGAGGGGCAAAACCAAGGCACAGATTCGGAATCAGACAGTCCCAGGGAACATTACATCACATTTCTAGAAAACAACATTACTAAACCATGGTCTTGCCATCCTATAGTTTACAATCCATACTCTGACCCTCACAAGTCGCATAGCTAAGGGCTGCATTTCTGAGGAACCATCTGCAGTTACACAGAAAGACAGGAAAACAAGCAAGAACTTGTTGCGTTAGATCTTGGTTCCAACTTTGTTTTAAAAGGACAAGTGCCAAGAGACAGAATTATAGGAGAGAGACATAGATACACAGGACCAGCAGTGTGAATGTGCATTTCTCAGCTGAGGCATTTCTGCTGCTAATGGCTAAATCCTCCTACCAATATGCTGAGAGTGTAAATTCCTTTGTATCCTGATTTTCAGAGAAGGATTTAAGACTAAGATTCAAAAAAAGGAGTACAAATTTCATCGTCCTGCCCCACTGTTGTTCAGGTCCCAGAGTGAAATCTGCAATGTTGAGTGGGGAGCCTATATTGCATTTATCAGTTTGAAAGGGGGAGCCTGGCATATAATAGATATCATAATGCTCAGCATTATATGTGGCAAAGTGAAGGGTACAAAGCACTTTAGTCAACTGAAACATTAACAGGAGATTATGTCCAAAGTCCTGGAGTAAAGCACAACTGCTGCACAAAGGCAATAGTGTCCAGCTGAGATTCACAGCCCAGCCACTCAAGGATTAAAGCATTTAAGTTACTCCTTTAGATCTCACCTCCTCCCCTCTTTAAACACATAACCAGAAAATATATTCCCCACACCTTAGAAGACTTGTCCAGTCAAAGGCTGATGAAGATTCCAAGTCCTACATAACAGGGGGAAGTTTGAACCTGCATTGTCCAGAGGTGTCAAACCCACTGACATGCAGAAAATTCCACAGTACCTCTTTTGCAGTTCTCCTTTCTCTTATTATTTTAAGGAGAGACTGTTCACACTAAACATGTGATGAAAGTTGCAAGGTTTCACCACAACTAGCTCGTATCTAATACATTATAGACACTGATACACACAAGACTGGTCTTAACGGTAGTCTGTGAAAGCTTTATAATGACAAGCAAAACATTGTTTCATCTGAGTAATGGGCACATGCAAACACACCTTCATGTGATGGGGTGCATAGTGCAGTGCTTGCCGTAAGCAATCAATTGCCTTCTTTCCTTGGCCTTTCACTCTCCAGTAAAGAGCTGCCATGCTAGAGAGGACCCATGAAGTCTGATTCTGGCAAAAGAACACAAAAACCAGTCATGTAAACACCTTTAGTAAAGTCTTCCTGTCTTTGACTCTTCCAAGTTATTTATATATCGAAGTAGAGGGTGTTACACTTAAAAATAGCATTAAACTATTTCAAAGCAGCAAAAAGTTTCTTATCTAACAATATATATGCAATAGTCATAGAATCATAGAATCATAGTCAGGTAAATGAGATTGCCAAATGAAACAGATTCCAAGTGCAGCATCACTTTCTTTACAAAGGAATAGCAGCTAAATAGCTTTAAACAGCAACAAAAGTTTCAGCAGCCACAACAGCTTCTAACCAGCTGTCTGAAGCTGAGCATCTAGATGTGTATACATATTACTCAACACAAAGCAAAAAATTCAGCTAAGTTAGCTGACTGGGCTCTCTTTTCCCCTTTCTCTCTGGGAAAAGGAAGGATGCTCTGGGATGCAGCTCAGAGCAGAAGCCTGACAAGATTAGGTGATTAAGTTTGGTGCCTCAAGCTGGCTGACTCCCACGTCACGTGTTAGAAAGCAAAATACTATGTGCTTGAATTCTATGGACTCAGATACAGTAAATGAATGTTTATGCTCACATATGCAATTAGATAAGTAGCCATCTTGATTTGTTTGATTGGCTCTTGTGAATACTGAATGCGACTGGTAGACACAAGAACTGTACTGCATTTCCAACACAGCTAGCTTTACTGAGAATGCCTTTTCTGCTCTCAGCACTCGATTTTCAGCTTACGTGGATAAAGCTTGCTGCCTGCAGGGGAAACTGTAGCATGCAAGAGAAAGAGTTAGTATACATCTGAAGTATAAAGAAACTAAGTCCTGTAACATGGGCATAATAACTTTACTTTCTGGGAATGACAAATATTCTCCTTAGTTTCAAAGCCCAGTAAGCTCCTCGGATGGCTTTAGGTAGAATAGGCTAAGGGCACCAAACTGGCTGAGCTCTCCTTTCTACAGTAGCTTGGGATATCCTCCCCACTAACTGCAAACATATAACAATAATCCCTATATTCTTATCTACCTTGTAGATCCTGAGAAAATTATGTCCCTAATCACCTCCTCCCAAGGCCTCAACTGAGGTCCTGAACAGCCTTAACCTAGCTTGGAAGCTGGGCTTTCTCTGGGGAGAACAGTTAGTGCAGCCTTGCATATTGTGCCATACCTCTACCTGAACACATCTGACACTACAGCCCAACACTGGATAAGGTAAAATAAGAAGTAAAAGCTGTCTGACCACTGCATGCCAGGATCATGACTGGGTAGGAAACTCTCCACAAGCTCCAAGACAATGAAGCACAAAAAGAAAGAAAAAGGAGGGCTGAGAACCATTGAAATAGTTCAGTATATATCCAACAACCAGCAACACCGCTCACTACACGGCTGGAAACACTGGGAAATTTGACAAGCTTAAGTTTACTAGAGAGCTGCGCAAGACACTTGACAGTTTAAGCACAGGATAGAGCTCAACAAGATACCTGTGAGGGCATTACAGATGTTGAATAGACACAAATCCCTCGTCCAAGCACTAATACATTCCTTGACTGGGATTTCAGACAAAGGGTTCAGGACTGGATTGACCGCTGTGTCAGTCACGAGCAGTAAGCCCAGACTCCTTATTTTTCTCATGTACACATACCTTTTCCAAAGCTTTTGCTATTCGAGTACCAACTTGTTCTAATGACTGTGGAGAGTATTGGTCTTTGCCAAGATTTTGCAGCACCTGTGGAAGACAAAGAACAGGCTATAGCTGGAACGTGGGAAGACACATCCCTCACTTGCTGATTGCTCGTTTATAGAATTACAGAATAGTTAAGGTACGAAAGAACCTTAAGATCATCCAGTTCCAACCCCCTGCCATGGGCAGGGACACCTTACACTAAACCATGCCACATAAGGCTCTGTCCAACCTGGCCTTGAGCACCGCCAGAGATGGAGCATTCACAACTTCCCTGGGCAACCCATTCCAGTG
>JAOEHY010032642.1:0-41377 GCA_025447955.1 Psilopsiagon aurifrons | reverse complement strand
ATATAATCCCAAATTAGTAACTGGCTTCTAAAGAACTTGACTGGGAAAGAAGGATTTTTTTTTTCCCAACACAGAATGGCAATGCCTGATTTTACATTATATTGCATTTTGTCCTCTGCAATTCATATATTGGCACCTTAGATCACAAAGCTATTTTGAGAACACTAGTGACTTTAATCTAGTGCCTGCTGTTCTGTGCTGGGGTTTTCTTCCCTAAGTCTGATCTTCTGAAATCATACTATAATAAATCACAACGTCAGCTTTGGTTAAAAAAGATCAAGCTTCCAGCAATTCACTATTTGTAAAGAAAACCAGCAGAAATGCTCTATCTTCTTAAAGATTCAAATTTTAGGAAGCAAATACAGACAATCCATAACTTTTTTCATTCAAGACTCATAATATTTAAGTAAAGTTGGTTTTTTTTGAACCCAACTATGAGCTTTAATAGTTGAAATGTCAGTACTGATATGAACATCTTGCATCAGTTTGTTTGAAAGTGAGCCATTTTCTGACTAACTGAAGATCTGTTTATCTATCCATGTGTTTCTTCTGCACATCATCAGAGAATCCTTGGACTTGGTCCATCATATCTTTAGGTCTGATCTTATTCCCACTGAAATCCAAAGGAGTTCTGCCACTGACTCGCAGTTAAAGACGGATCAAGCCCAATCTTACCACGTAGTATGATTAAGAATAGCTTCCTTATTAATGCTGTATTTCTTATTACTAGTTGTGTATCTTTTGGTTTTAAGGTGCCTGAGATGCCCCTGTAAAGAAACCAATGTCTCTGACATGAGCCATGGGATAGAAAAGAGTTGTCAGTTTACAAAATTTCCTGTCTTCCTCTTTAATTCTCCTTTTTTTCCCTCCCCTTCTGCAAATCCGAGCAGAAGGTCTTGTTTCGCACTGACAGGCTGGGAGGCACATGTTGAGCGAACTTCTGCACAGGAAGTAAATGTCCAGGTCATATTTATCCCTTTTCATGTGGTTCTTTTAATCCCCCAGATTGGGTTTCAGAAGAGTTTTACAGTTTCAGTTTTACAAAGCAAACCTTCCTTTAATGTTGGCATTTTAAAGAAAAAGCTTCAGTCAAAACATGTGTGTTTTACATCAGCCAGATGTGACGTTTGGGGGAGCGGGCCACAATGTGGCAGCCAGCTCCGCTGAAAGAGCTGCACGCGTTGGGGTTGGACATTGAATGGGAGCTACTGGTCCTGGGTTGGGGGAGCAGCCTCCTGGTTCTCCCAGTGCAGAAAAGTGATGAAAATCAAGATAATAATGAAAAAGAAAAGCCTCATAGCAAATGGAAGGTGAGAGCATGGCCATGCTGCTGTCACTTGCATCTCAGTGGGCCTGTATGGCTGCATTAGAGAGCATGGCCCTGGTGTGCACAGCCCTGTATAGCTGAAAAGATGGTCTAATCTAAAACTGGGTATATTAAAGTGGAGTGCGAGGTGTTAATGGCAGCAGAGGCACACCACCATGTCCAGCACTGCGCAGCAGCCAGTGGCTACTCCACACAGAAAACCTGTCTCTGTGACATCCACTGAACATCCCCGTGCCTGTATCTGCACTTTCCAGGACTTCATTTTTGTCATTTCAATTGAAGAATAAACAGCAAAATACATTAATAAACATGTTCCTTTTCTCCAGGTCTTACCCCACAGCTGTGCCAGGTGAGACAAATCCTGTTTCAGACGTTGTCTCTAAACCAGCACCAGCTGGGACAGGGTGGGGGGCTTTTTTCCACCTTCACAAGCCCTGCCTGGCAGTTTTACCTCAGCATGGCTGGAGTTTGCAGGGTGTGGTGTTTTTTAGCAGCCAGTGTTGTGTTGTGTCTGGTGGGCCAGCGGCTCCTTGGGGTCTGTGTGAGGCTGAGGTGGCTGTTGGGGCAGCCACCATTTCCCTCCATTTTTGCCAGAGCAGCAGGAGCTGGGGGCACAGCACAAGTGTTTGTCTCCTGCTGTGGAAGCCTTGCCTCCTTGTCCGTGCAGCACGCCCGGGCCTTGCTGTCTCCATGGTGAAGTGCTTGTGCCTCAGTAAGTTTAGAATGGGGCACTCTCTCCCCCTGCCAGCAGCCATTTTGTGACCGCAGGGGCCTGCATGGCTCCTCAGGGGTTGCTGCAGCTCTGGGCCGGTGCAGCTGAGGGAGAGCTGAGGCAGAACTGAGGACCTCTCTGCCTGAAGGCTCATCAGTGTGTGTGGCCTCCAGACTCCTTGGACAAGTGTCTTTGAGCTGTCTTCACCTTTCCTTGTGAAGAAAGCCTCTGAGGGAGGATCTTCTGGAGACAGCCCATGGAAGGCTTGCCACAGCCTCATTTCGGGACATCCTGAGGAGAAACTTCTTCCAGAAGCACCTCTGCTCGTGTCCTACATCATCTGGTGACATCTAGCACAGACTTGGGGAGGTTCAGCTGCTGCCAAGGACCTGCTCTGTGGTGCTGGCAGCCATCGGGGTGTCCGGGGAAGGAGCTCCTGCACCAGCAATGGGTGAGTCTTTGCTCTGTGTCCTAGAAATGGTTCCTTCCTTAAGCACCTTTTTGCGATCAGTTTGCTGCAGGGCTGGCTGCAGAATCCTCTGAAATAAGAGCTGTGGTCTCTTGAGTTGACACCATTAATTTTTTCCTTTAAGTTTTGTGTCAATCCAAGGTCAGTGGCCTCCAGGCCTGGGCTCTCCATTGATCTCCTTGAGTGATATAAATAGGTTTTCAACAGAGTTGCCTGCTTTCCTGACTGTAGCTACGTATAGATTTTGTCTTTACTGTGGCTAAATGGTATGGTCAGATGGCTTGCAGTAAATTTGGCAGGGAGTTAATTTAATGTCCTGGAGTCTGTGTGACTGGATGGAGTTGGGCTGGAGTATGTTGTTTCTCTGAGTGAATCTGAAGCGAGTGTATATTATAAGCTATCCTGTACAGTATATCTCTTTATAATATGCTTGAGAAGAGCCTATAAGACCAGTTTATGCCTTCATGAGGAGCTGGGTTGAGCAGAATGGTGCTTGGGCATTGGGATTCTCTGGATGGTGCACTGGACTGGAACAACTGGGTGCCTCTTCCTGGGAGCAGGTGAAATGCCATAAAGACGAAGAGATCTGAGTAAATTACATGCTTTGACTGGATCAGTGTAAGCTTTTTGGACTGATGGTACCAAGTGTCTGAAGCGTTTGTTAGAGGGTTTAGCAGCTACTTCTAGTTGGTGGAAACAGGTTTTGCTCTCAGAGTTGGTTGGATTTGTGTATACATGCTACATTTTGTTTTCTTAACCCAGACCATGTGCCTTCGCTTCTCTTGGCTGGTGAATGTCTTGGTGGATAACAAAGGAATAAATATAAACATGTAGTTGTCTCTTTTGAAGTGTTGTGAGTGTTGAGAACCTGATTGCTATTTATCTGTGGCTGTTACTCTTATTCCCACTCCAACTTTTTCCATCTTGTTAGCTGACGTTGCAGCTATCATGTTCTGCCTAGCGTTTTCTAATGCCCTCTGACCAAAGTTGAACTTGAGCCAGTATCACTTGTATGTGTAGTTCTTCTACCACCTTTGTAAACTGGTCCTGAAAATAAGGAACAGCAGGCTAAACTTTTTCTGGACATCATCCTGCTAAAGCCAGAGCATTCACTGTGGAGAGCTGGATTAACATCTCTCCAAATGCCTGGCTGAAAATGACTCTTAGCAGGTGAAAGAAACACAAATGTTATGATAGTAAATAGCCTATTGCATAATAAACATTGACTCCCTTTTCAGACCATTTGCTCCTTATGCAGCAAGAAGCCAGCCAGAGTTTGACTGATCAGTGTAGGAAGAAGGGAAGGTAGCTTTCCCTCATGCTTTCTGTTCGCAAAATCCATAGAGCTAGGAGGAAAGTTTAATGGATGTGGCAGAAATTTAAGCAATAAAGGATTAATCCTGACTTTACTACGTGCTCTCTATATAACTGGATCCATTTCATTCAGTTTGCCATTTGCCTTGCTTTCCTGTGCAACATTCCTATGATGCAGAGAGGTAATAGGGAAAGAAAATATCCATCAGTAGCTGTGAGGCACTCGACTGCTGTGGTCAGATAAGTACCACAGTGAAGGAAACTCCTCTAAGTATCTATTAAGGACAGCACTTCACAGGGCTATTGCCCCTTCTATCCAAGGTGCATGGAGCATTCCATCAATGCTACTCATACTTCTTCAATCCCCCTGAGAAGCAACGCATTATAAATCCCATTTTACAGATGGGCGAACTGACTTCTCCCCAAGTCCCAGAGTGGTTCAGTGACAGAGCTGGGAATTGAACCATTAGACATTTTCCTCTTCATGACAGCTCTGTACAATCCCAGGACTCATTTATTTTCCCTATTAAAAAAGAAGTAAACAAGTATTTTCTTTCTGAGACCCACTGAGGATGGGGGATTGGGGGAAAAATGGAAGTAAAATTAAAAATAAAATGACATAATTCCCCACTGGCCCCGAGTTGTCCAGTCTCCTTTACGTTCGCACTTCTCTTTGTTATGTTTCCTTGAAGTTGAACCTCCCTAGAGAAGGGAACCTCGGTTTCTGGTGCTGGGGAAGAAATGCTTCAAGAAAAAGAAAAATAATCGCAGCTGCAATGTTAAAAATAAGAAGCTAATCAAAGGCAGCCCATGTGGGCGCCACTTTCATCTCTCATCTTCAAAGAGGTGCAAACAAACATTGTTGGCGTGCCAAGCAGCAGCCTCAGCGGCTGATGATCCCATTACTCCTCCAGCGTCCACACTCCCCTTCCATGCTGCTGAGCCTGTAGGCATGGGACTCCAGGATCACTGCCAAGGTGGGAACCTCTACTCACCAGAGGGGAAGCCACATATGGAATTCCTCTGTGGATCCAAATTATTTCATAACAAACATACTTGCGCCCTACAGATCATTCCTTGTGCTATTGCCTTTAGAGCCTTTCTAGCAACTATAATAGCATCTCTCACTCCCCAAGATGCTGAAAAGCTTTCTAGATCAGAGGTTTTATTCTGGTGGTTTTGGGGGGTCTTGTTTTCCAAAGATTTGGGGTTTTTTTAAAATAATACCCAGGCTCTGATGAAATCCAGATGTACAAAATGCAGCAGAAGCGTGGATTAGTGGTGGCACTGGGAAATTTGTTGCACTAGGTCTTCTCCAAATGCTCTTGAACTTGCCTTGAAGTCAATACAGCTAATGTATTTGTGCCTCAGTTTACCTGAGCTTACTTGCCTTGACATAAGCCTGGCTCTTCCTGCATGCCATGGTGCAGTCCATGCAATAAGAACCTAACTAGCTCCAAACAAGCCAGTTAAAGTACAAAAACCAACACAGAGTGTGGTGCTCTGCCTGGGCTAACACAGTTATGGCAGAATCATTTTAAGAGTGGTAATACTGCTGTCTTGCTCCTGCTTCCAGAATGAAATAAAAGTGGTAAACGCTGCACCCCTGGCAGTGTTTAAGGCCAGGCTGGACAGAGCCTTGGGTGGCATGGTCTAGTGTGAGGTGTCCCTGCCCATGGCAGGGGGTTGGAACTGCATGATTGTGAGGTCCTTTCCAACCCAAACCATTCTATGATAACGTTCACAGAAACCTTGGGTATTTGTGTGTGTGCTGTGTGGTGCAACATGGGGTAATCTGTTTTGGAATAAGAGGATAAATAAAGTAAGGGTACTGAACAATTTTCCCAATATTGAAATGTTTCAGTAGATCAGTGAGTGGAAAAAGATCATGTATTCTGTTTTATGTCTTGTCGAGCATGTGAGCAAAACATTTCTCGCAGATACTGACCTCCTACAGAGGGCATTCTGTGGGATGAGGTTGTAAGAGACCCATTCAAATCTTGGGTTCTGTCACTGCTCTCGTGAAAACTTTCAGGCTACTTCACCAGCTGCAAACCTGCAGTGTTTTAGATAAATAGTTCTGAAAGCCCTAGATTAAAAGAACTAGGTATTATTTCTTGGAGCTAAACTGAATCTCGATATTGCCAGAATCTTGACAGGACAGATGCCTTTACCACCTTGTACCTGTCTAGGGCTTTCCTGCTCTGTTAACCTCATGAGAGCACTACAGTAGCTGCAAGAACAGTTCACTGGTGCGGTCATCCACCCACAGAAGCTCTGTCGGGGCTGCCCTGTGTTCACAAGGAAAGGCTGGGAGACAGAGGGGAAGGAGAAGAATTGGATCCAGCTCGTTGTAATGAGGAAAGCCTGTTCCAGCCAGGGAAGGATTCAATTAGGGGGCCAGAGGAATATGGATGATACACGGAGGGCACCAGGACATCTGGGGCTGCCACTGCTAGCAAGAATAAAGGTGCTTTGCATAAGAACAGGATGCAATCATAGGGGAAGAGGGATCTGCTCCCAAGTAGCAGTGGTTCCCCCTCCCCTCTACAGTGCACAACAAGGTACAGATTAGACCATTACACCCAGGGGAAGCCACAGAGTCGCACTCTCTTTTTCATGGACAGTAGCAGGAAATCAGTGGATTGGAACCAAATGAGAAGCCTTACTCAAACCAGATGTGACCCCAGGGAGATCAGAAATCCAGAGATGTTTTTGCTTTGACATATCCGCCAGTGTTGAGGGTGGGGGAAGGCAGAGGGTGGCAGCAGCCGATTAGATGCTGCTGGATTATATCATGCTGGTAACGGCCTGGCTGGGTTTCAGCATGAAAAAAATATAGAAGACCGTTCTACTGTTATGTAGTCAAGACCATTAATGTATCCCAAATTTTAGGTGGCTCATCACCTGCTTCAGCAGCAGGACTTTGATCTGGGACCTTCACAGCCACACTGCTTGAGCAAACCACAGCTGTAGGCTACAGCCAGTCTTGTGATCAATCACTGCTGACCAAAGGTACCCTCTGTTTCCATTCTGCCTACTTCATAAAATAATTTGAGTCTAGATGGTGAAACAGGAGAAAATTAAAGCACAGAACTATGGTGACATGTGCTGTGAAGTCTGTTTTAAGTGCCAACACCAAAACCACCACTCTAGTGTGGCTAGATTTTAGCTTAGCTCTCCTGTGTCTAATTCTGACCTGCTGCTTAATGGGTACCCATTTTCAAACCTCATGAGACAGTGATGAGGGTAGAATTGAACTGAGTAGACATTTTGTTTAAAGACCCAGCTGTGGAATCTTATGGTTGGGTGAGATTTTTTTTCTTGCTTGCATGAGTCAAAGGCAGGTTCTGACATCAATAGTCTTCAAAAGAAGTCTGCAATTCTATCACCGTAAAGGCTCTGAAGTCAGGTCAGTACAAAGTAATCCAATGTATTCATTCATTTTCAGACCTCATGATTATAAAAGCCTGATGCGTGAGTTTTTTGCTTATTTGATTCTGGTAATAATGAAATGAAATGACGGGAAATCAGTTTCTCCCCTGGCGCTCTCACTCTGTCTCTTCCTTCATCCTCTCTGTCTAAACAAGGAGTCCGGAATTAACTTCAGTTAACATTAAATTCTTTCCGAGCCCTTGAAGACAGTGATCAGTGTGTACTGTATTTTGTGCCAGGCCACAGGACATTTGTAACAAAAAGGCAAAAATCCCTTTTCCAGCTCTTTGTTTCCTTGCAGCTGCCTTAGATGGAACAGTTAGCTGGTGAATTAGCACGAGTGAGGAAGAGCCTACAGGAAATCGGTGTGTTTTACAAGGAACCCCTAAGTCATGGAGGCCTTCTCTTGGTCCAGTACCAGCATAGACTCTTGCTCTTCAGGGGAATGCCTATTCTTATGCAAATCTTGTCAGATTTTACCTGTTAATTATGAATATTTCTGTGGATGAGCCCATTTCTCATGTTCTGTTCTTAGGGAGCCAGTGCCTAGTTGGTGCTGCTGAAATCCATTGCTTTTCCAGTGACTTCTGTACACTTTGGGACAGGAGGTTTCTGCTTAGCCTATGAAAAAAATCTGTCCTATCTGCTCCACAAGCTGACAAGTCAAGAGGGGCTCAGCAGCAACAGCAGGAAGAAGCCAAAAGCTTTCTTGCTTTGTGCCGTCTAAACACCAGGCATCTGAAGGACTAAGGCTTTACTGTTTTGACTGGGTGGAGTTTTGTGCTCTCAGTGTGGGTGTAAATATGAAATTTGGGGGGGGGGGAATTGGGCAGACTGGAATTGGCTGAACTGGAAAGAAGCCTGTGTCTGCCTGCGGAATGTCTCTGGTATCAGAATGAGCCTAGACATCATCCAGGAGGAGTCGGAGGTGCAGTGAATATGGACCTAATGATACAACAGGAGCATGTTGCTAGAGACCCTGTCAGCACTTTCATGCTTTACAACTATATCTGACCCCTCCTGGGGATGGAGGGTGAGTTTCTGGTTTAAATTAGCCCAGATGAGATGCAGTGTTGACAGGACTCGGCAAGGTTTGCAGTGGAGCTTTGCTAGCTGGCCACCCCAAACAGTAACAGAGCCATGGGTGGGAGAGTTGCCAAGCGGGTACCTTATAAAGCAGGCTGAGGGTGCAGCTTCTTGAATGATGGTACAGAACCTCCTCCTCCTTTCCCAGACACTTCAATGATTGTAGCCCACAAAACCAAAATAGCTTTCAGAGAACAAGCTGGATTTCATTTTCCTGCTGGTGATGTCTGCATGCTATCCAACATAGAAGTTTCATTCTCTAGTGTGAAGGGCAGAAAGTCCCCAGTTTGTTGTCTAAGTCCCAAAGGAATGGGCTTATAGGCATTAAAGTCAGAGAAATTCCTATTTTCCACAGAAAACACAGCTTAAAGAAGTCTGAACTCTGGGATGTGGTCTTACCCTTTATGCTCCTAATACCCTTGCAGAGTTTGAGCTACCGTGAAGATAGGGGATATTTCTGAAATTAGTGTCTTGGAGGCCTGATAAGGAGCAGGGTCTGAAGTTATGAGAAGACAAAATAATCCGCAAATCAGTGCGTTAAAGAGAGAGAAAACATTTTGCTTTCCTGAAGAAAATGAAAATTGGCTCCTCAGTGAGGCACTTTTCAACCAATGTGCTTTACTCTTGCTTGGAAACTAAACAGAATCGACCAACTTGTAATTTATGACAACTTCCCTTGGCATGTGCTCGGGTCTGTTTGCACCATTGCCATGGCAGTAAAGGAACTATTTATTCGTCCAGCTACCTCACCACATCCTGCAGGGCTTTCCACTGGAGACAAAGGCAGACCTGATTCAAAATGGCAAGGAAAGCTAGTTAGCACTCAGGAAATTGGAGGTCAAGTACCATCCTATTCTTCTGTTTCTTGCACATTATCATTTCAGACTGAGAAGAAAAAGCTGTGCAGAGCTGCTCTTTACATTTAGAAAGTTGCTTTTATCTGAGAGTCTTTAGGGCTTCATAAAGCACAACCTCACACCATTGTTTATCCATAGATAGTGTGCAAAAATGTAAAGTCATGGACTTGCTGTGAAGAATTTGCAGTCTAAACCCCCAAATTTTGGGATCTATTAATATGAGTTGTCGGTCATCACAGTTACAGTAAAAGTCCACCAGCTAGAGCATGGATTTCTTACTGAATTGGCATGATAGTCTTAAGTGTGTGTTTGGACAAGGACCATGGCAATGCTAAATTGGACTCTTCATGCTCAGCCTGGTTTTGGGATGTTCCTAGCAGCTTTCCGGAAGATCTGTGTCCTTTTCATAGCAGTAAAGGAAGCTTAAGTAAGCACTGCTTTTTCATGCCCCCATTTCACCCTCTTTATTGTGCCCCCAGAACATTTGCAGAACTACTCTGTAGGCCAGTTTGGTTATCTAAGCTAAAATAAACCCCTTTTGGGCAAAGGGTCATTTCTGATGAGTCGATTGATGCAGTTTACCTGTGCTCTTGTAAGCAGTGTTTTGGCAAAATTGAGATGGCAGTAGAAGGCATTTGATGGGCTATGTGAACGCTGTCATGGCCACAATATATTCAGTCAAACTGCATTCTGGATATCAGCAAGGTGTAGACAGTGAGTGTATCTGAGGTAGCCTGTAATAACACCAAGTAACTCAGTGAGCAGAATGTGCTAGTGGCCAGTGAGGTGGGAATCCTGTAAAAGAATCCAAATGGTCAAGACCAGATTTTCAGGAACAGTCAAGTGATTTAATGTATCCTGCATATCAGTTGTATTTATGTGCATGATTATCTACTTAGGGTATAAATGCATCTTCTTGATGTGTTCAGACGGTGGGTAAAGGTTAGAGATTATGTCTAGTGTTGTGTTGCAATGGGTTGGTTGATTATGAAATAATTATCTCAAGATACATGTAGTGGGTTCCTGCTGTTCTTAGAGGCTAGAGAGATGCTTCCTGTGAGTTTTCATTGAAAATTCAAGTCCTCTTCTTGTCAATTGTAAGCCATGGATTTAGTAGAAAGTAATATATGAATGTTTAGTAAAGGGTCAGTGCATTGAGTCTAACAGCTTTGAGATGATATCCTGGCAGATCAGGCAAAAAGAAAAGCTTCCCCTTCAAAGCCTGTGTTGTCTTGTTTTGCTGTCACATCTATAAACGCAGCGAGCTTCAATAACAATGTTGGTACTTAATCTAAGGAGTAACATATTCTTGGCTAGTTAACATCAGTGTGTATTTGTTCAGGATATATACCCTGATCTTCTGTAGACCACTTCCGACGTTTTGCTTGCTTTCTTTTCCACTCTTCCCTACAACAGGCGCCCGCACACAGTACCTTTAAAGGACTGTGGGTTATGCTTTCTGGATCCATAATACTATCCTGCTCCTTGTTTCCTTGGGGCTGCACAGATCCTTTTTTAATCTCTTCACATGAAACTCTGGTGAAAGTTTCTGTGTTTCTCTGGCTGGTGTGGTCTGAGCATGATGGATTTTCCTTTTATGTACAACTAGCCACTGTTAAGTGAGCAGCACAAATTCAAGAGAGTGAAAGAGAATGAGAAGTTGGAACTGATTTTAAGGGAGTAGGTGGAGCAAGCTGCAAAGCCAGGGAGTGTTCATTCTGTGAAACAAGGGGTCTCTTCTCCAATGCAAGATTGAAGACCAAGAGGGGTGTGACATGCTGAATACTAACACTGAAATTTAGGACTAGCTTTTGGATCCTTCTATACAAGCACACATGGCTAATACTTGGTAAAAGCAGGGTTTGCCTGTGTTCAGGAGTTTCAAGTTTATTTTAAGCTTCATCTCTTCCTAAAACCCTCGTTCCTCTGACATAACAGCTTTTATTCAGTGGCTCTCACTTCATCCTTTGGGGTCAAATCCTTGCTTGGGTGTACTGAATTTACTTACGTGATGGTTCTTAACTGTTGACGTAGTGCCTTTGTGATCAAAATGAAGCAAGCTTTCGTTACCATCTATGGTCCCAGTTCTCACCTGAGCCAGAAACTGCTGTTCAAACAGTGATGATGAGGTTCCTGGGTTTCCCCTTCCATAATGTATTAACGTCACACATAGATTACTAGCAACAACAGTTTCAGAGCAAATGGCTCTGTGGTTTCCAGCAGTTATTGCAGGCATGGATTTTAGAGTGGAATGGGTTAACTCAGGGATTCTCAACTGGTTTTGACAGGCAGCCACTCTGCTGTGATAATAGTGTCAAAACCCAAGCTCAGTTGGGATGCTCCTTGAAATAGGCAGACCAGGAATCCTTGGGGAAGATTTGATGATGGGGTCAGATAATTCACTCTTCATGTTAATTCTTCTCTTTGGAGCCAGGGAACAAGTCTGTTAAAATGTTTGCCCAATACTTTGGGGCCAGCAGTTATAATTACACTTATTCTAATACACATCCATACCCTTGGTGACTCACTGATGCAAATCTGTTTGACTGCATCCATGAGGGGTTTGCAGCAGAGGGTGGTGGAGGAGGAGACAATCTGATCCTTGGGGTTGAGCCCAAGGGGGAGATTTCTCCTCCTTTACATACCCTTGCAACTGTGATGGACTTCAGTGGGGTGCCTGGATTTTGCATTTGGTTTGGCTGTGGCTCCTCAGTGAGACCTGACCGAAGTTCTTCACTGAGGCAATGTAATTGGGACATAAGTGAATTCCAGTCAGTTCGGGAAACACATCCTTTCAGTTCCTGAAAACATGCTATTATTAATTAACGAGCACAAATACTAAGGGGGCCGCACGCTTTTCCTTCGCTGGTCTCAGACTTGTGTCTCTCCATTCGTCTCTTCTTGCTAAATTTTTCAGTGTTTTTAACATCAGACTGATGTTACGTATAATTACCAACTTTGCACCAAAATTATATTTGACATGGCTTGTGTGGGAAATTAGAGCATTTCAGAGACTACAAATTCACCTGGGAAGATGAGCCAGGCAAGACAAGGCACCGCAGAGTGGAAGTAATTTGAATATTACATGTGCCCTCCTGAAAATGCCAAAATCATTTAAATTGCTAGAAAGGATATTTTCCCTAATTAGCTATGTGTGCTGGAGGGCTCATAATAATGCACTGCATGGGGAAGAATGGACTGGCAGAATGGAGGCTGCCTGTGCACCGCAGGGGGCAGCGACGAACTGGCGGCAGGAAGAGTTCCCCCTTTCCTCTCTGAAGGCATAAAGATATTTATCATCCCTGCAGCTGTTTACAGTGATACCTCGATTTTTAAATGTATAGAGAATGTGCTTGGTTTCCTGGTCATCCATAGTGGTAGCTACCCTGGGAACCTAAGGGTGTGTTAGCTGTGAGGCTGTGCTCCAAACTTGGATCCTTTGCTATTTGCTGCTTCGGGAGGATCTATCTGCCTCAGCTGTGCTCCACCCTCAGGCATCACTGTGCTGCTCTCTGACACTTCTTCAGCTTCGCAGGGTCCCACAAATACAGTCTCCATTCCCCTCACTTTGCTCTTTGCTCCCTGGGGCCTTGCTGGTATGTTCTCACTTCCTTCCACAATTACAGTGATAGCCCCAGTTAGGCCAAGCCAAGTCTGTCTCTTTTTTTCCCCTCTCTAAATTACCCTGATGCCTGTAGACATTCTGGGGAGATGTATGCAGGGAGAGCAAGAGGCGAACACACTCTCACGGATCTTCTCTCTTCCTGACATCGATTGTTTAAGCACTAAACCATTCGCTGACTCTTGTGACTCTAAATGATGTGGGGCTTTTTCGAGGTTTTCCTCCCCACAGCTACAGAAACCGCACTGGAGCACTAGTCTCTCTAATGTGAGGGCTTCCACCTGTGACTGCGGAGTGAGGCTGCTGCTGGTTCCATCTCCTTTTCTGCCGTCACCGTTCCTGTGGTTTCTGCTTAGTTACATATTCATTTTTATAATGCAATTATCATCTTGTGGGATAAAGGAGGGGAAGACACCCTAATTAGCTGCTTAAAGCACTTTCAAACTGCATGTGTCCGTGTCTTTAAAGGAGACAGGGCTGCAGAATGGATGGTGTTGCACTGTGCTGCATGTTTCCAGTGTTGAGCCTTGCAGGGAACAGGATTGTACCCACCTTGTCTGATCCACTACCATGGCAGCAATTTCCCATTTAACTGTCACAGGGTCTGGATCCCCATTGCTTCCTTGCACCACAAGGTATCATTTGCACCCTTGCAAAGTGAATGTAAATCATTACCCTGTTGTGCAAACAGGAAGTTTTGGCTTGGGAGCTTTTCAAAACTGATTCATAAGGAAAGAACAATAGCATGAATTTCAGGACAGGGTAGAAAGGGCTTTAAACTCTCCCACACACTGAAGCACTGTAGACCAGGTTCAGAGATAGAGACAACTTATTCCCAGTGAAGTTGGAATTAGGCGCCTCCATTCCCTTGGGGATCTGCGCTCTTAACTGCATGGAAAGGTTGCTTTGTAAGAGCAAGGAGGAATGTAAATATTGGCCAAGGATGCCAAAGCTAACACCTGCTTTTTGGGAAACTGCCCTGGCATCTTTTGTGTCCACAGAGTGGCTGGGCCTTGTGGTTAAGGTTTCAGCATGGTCCTTGGCTTGCTTCCCTTAGAAAGATGAAGAGCTGAGTTGATTTGAGAACATTACTCCTGGATAGTTCATTGATTCCTTCACTTGCTTTCCGAGGACTGCAGGCGGGAGCGATGCTTGTAGTCTTCTGAGGTACACAGGCCCAGTATGTCAACTTCACAAGCCTTTTCCAGGTGGGAACTTACTCGAAGGTTCAGTACTAGGGCTCAGTGTCATTGCAGTTCCATGTGCCTGGCTGTGTTCAGGAATGATGAAGGATGATGTGCCTGGACAGGAAGGGAGGTGGCTCCAGGAAGACTTGAAAAACGAGAAGTATTGTTTTGTTTTAAATGCGTATTGTTTTGTGTAACTTGGGCAACTGTTTACTATTCTTGCTGTACAGGAGAGGAGGGAAGTGGATGAGTAATGCACCCTGATGAATGCCTTTCCTTTGCTCATAAAGTGATAGTTACACCCTCTGTCAGACCCATTTTCATACAGTCTTGTGGCTTTCTGTTATCATCCATATTCCTTTAATGCAACTTCATTTGCAACTCAGGGTTTTGTGTTTCCTTGGAGGGTTCCAGTGTTTGGCATGTGCTCTGGAAGCCATCCCTGGCCATCTCATTGCTGTGTGCAGGGCAGTAGTGGGGGTATGCACCTTTGGCATATATGGCCTCTCCTGTAGTAGAAAAGCTGCCAGTAAAAACAGCAGGTAATGCCTTCCTTATGTAATGTAGCATCTCCTCTAGATTAGTTGCTACAAGGAAGACTCCACTGTACAAAGAGCATGTGGAGATGGCAAGTGTTCACTTTGGCCTCCTTGTGCTAGCAGAGCTGACTGCTACCCAAGCATATTGTACAAGCTTTCTCCAAGCGCCTCTCTCCAGCATGATTTTCGTACTCTCTTTTCTAGGCACTAGATGGTGCCAAGAACTCTCGTGCAGTTGCAGTGAGCGTGAGGCCTTTATTTGCTTTGTACCTCAATGAGAAGGTGCCTCTAGCTTGGGATGCAGGCTTTTCAGGAACTGCTTCCCCCAGGGGCTGTTTCCCAGATCTGTCTCTCAATCAAGGAAAAGATTTATGAAGTGGAAAGATGTCCCAGAGATGAGCTGGCATGAGAGGAGAGAGGGGAAGGTTATCCTGTGCGGGGGGCAGGATCGTCATAAGATGTGCAGTACAGAATGTCTTCTGTGGGATTTCCTTATTTCTCTTTAAACAGTGTGATTTTTACTGAGAGGAAGGAGACCGCAAGGGCTGTCCAAGCACATACTCAATTTGCTCCTCTCTGAAGAGCTCTCTTGTGCCCTTCAAGGCCTGAAGCAGCTTCTCATAAAGCAGTTCCATCCAGCAAGTGGTTAGTTCCATCCTTGCTCTGATTTACCACTCGGTTCTCTCCCGAGCAGAGCATTCTAGCATGTATGCAGTTGTTTTCGTTTAGGAACTAGTGTGCTCAAACTCTACCTGAAATCAGCATACCTGTGCTTATGCAAAGATAAACACACTGCTGATGATCTCCAGAGTCCTCACTGTACAAGAGGGACCCTTAATTCTTTTGGTGGAGCCATGAAGCATTGTAGCTGAACTCAGGTGCTGAAAAGGGAAGCAAGTAACATAGCTGGGTAAGAAACTCAGCTTTAGATCTTAACTCCTCTCCAGTTTCCAAGAGCAAGTTCTCCAGAACTGTGGAACTCCTTAATTCATCCATCTCTCTGTATCACCTCAACAAGGGACTTCTAAACTTTGGTTGTCCCTGGCTCCTCAAGCCAGCTCCTGGCCCATGTCTTTCACATAATTTGAAGTGATCTGGTTCTCCTCTGTGGTAGGTATGGTTTGCCCCACTCACATTTGCAGAGTAAATGGGATGAGCTCTGGCAGATGTCTACATTGTGGTTTACTGTGACAGGCAGTTAAAAAGCCAGGTCATTGCATTTCTACTTCCAGTTTTCCCTAATCTTTTGCCATTCCTGAACTTGTTTGTCTCTTAGGCGTTTTCCGCCTCCCCCTTTTCTCACTTACCTCCTCCCACCCCTCTGGCCAAACTGCCTCCTCTGTCCTCTTTCCTTGTCCTCCAAATGACTACCTATGCAGGCCACCAGCAGCACCATCCTCTTGACATCATCCCATCAGCAAACTGTGGCTGTGCCTTGGTAGCATGCGTATGTTGTGGCAAAAGCAGTACAACCAGATAGGGAAACAAGGGGATCCGGTACCCCCTGAAGCCTTCAGAGAACCACAGGGAATGAGAAGGAAAAGTTGTTTTGTGTGTTTCTTGGTGGCTTTTGTTTGTTCCTTACAGAGGAGGATCCAGCTGTCAGCTGAAATATTTAAAGGGGATATTTTATGTATATAAAATGCCCCCATTCCCCTTGCAGTGCTGCTTCATTGCATCTCACCTGCACTTTCCACTGTTACATTGTGTTCTTTGCATTCCTGACTTCAGTGGCTGCGTTCAGATGCAGGTGTCACTCTAGAAACCTCCTAAGAGAAAAGGATTCCTTTTCCTGGTGAATGGATAATGTTGGAACCAGGAAGCTGAAGAAGGCAGGTGGAGCCAGCTGCGCAGTTTGCAGGGTGCAGACCCGGCAGTGGCAGGGCAGAGCCCTGCCCATGATGATGTGGGGAAAAGCCAAGCAGCAACAGCATAGCTGGCAGGAGGTAGGAAAGCAGTCCATTAAATATGGGACCGAAGTCTGCTGGAAGCTGACTCTGAGATGCAAGTCCTGTGAGTAGAAAAATACCCAAATGAAACAGTACAAGTGATTCAAACACCCAGCATCTGGATGTTTGACCAGTGGAGTCTATGGAAGAGAGGGTCCTTACTGCAACAGAGCCACTGGTTTTCCCCAGTAGACCCATCAAACAAGACATGGCACGTGCATTGCTTGCTTCTGTGCCAGGCAGTTGCTCTGAAGTTTATTTACTTACGGTAGTGACAAAAGGTGCTGGATTTAGACTCTGAGGTTTAGATGTGCTGGGCAGAAACTATGAAAACTCACTCTAAAAAGCAGAAGTCAGCATAGATAAGGCAAGTGCAACAGAAAGTAATGGTTGAAAAGGGCTGGCTGGAAAACAAGTGACTCCTGTTTCTGCATCTTCTCTCTCTCCCTACCCTTTCACTCTTCCTAAAACATGCACAAATGTACAAAACCCATTTTCTTTACTAGTCATTCAAAAGTATGGAGTTCATTTCCCTAAATACCATCTCATCTTTAGAGCTGGAGTAAAGTCCCCCCCAGCCTAAAAACTGACCCCCATGATTTCTTTGAACAACCTTCCACGGGCACCCTGTAATGAGAGCAGTGGTAAACTGCTGAGGAGTCCGTTGTGGTACCTTGTTCCATCAGCTGCTCTAATACCTTTTTGATTATCTCAGTGGACACAGATATAAATGCTGTGCCTTGGATCCCTCACTTGCAAGCTATCTCCATTTTTTTTGCATTTTCTTTTTAAAATAAAAATGACTGCTGATGTTTATGCCCCTGTAATACATTATGTATTATTTTGTTTTAAGCGCTGCCTTTTGCATCCTGACAGTAACAATAAAATGTGAGTATGGGATTCCTAATACAGACAGACTAATGTTTCCACTGCTAGCCTTCCCTATCTCTTCTTTTTTTCTTTCTGCTCTCTAAGCACTTTTCTAAAGGCTCCTTTTATATTCCTAATAAAATTAGAGCAAAATACATCGATTTACTGGAAAAGAGGGTTTGGGTTTTTTTTTTTGCCTTGGTGATAGCACTTTCTTCACCACCCCCACCCCCCCTTAAAAATGCTGGCAAATACTCCATGTCAGAGACCTCCCAATTTCTTCTTGGGGTTCTCTTATGATTTTTTTCCCCCTTTTCTTTTTCCCCTTGGATCTGAGTATACTCTGCTTGTTTCCCCCTCTACAGACCATTTTGTCTATGCTGATCTTTGAGGTAATTATTGTTCATTAATGCATTTTAGTCTTATCTCCAAATACCAGTAAGTGGCTGGTCTGCACATACTGTGAACTGATCTGGATGGGACCTTTTTACTCCTATTCTATCTATAGATTATACAATCTATATCCTAGTGTCTGGCTTAGTGTAATGGATCCCCTCTTGTACCACTCCTTCTGTTGCCTCTTAAACAAAGTTGAGCCAGCCGTAAGTTATCAGATCTAACTTGGTGGTGGGGTTCCAACCATGAGATTCGGCACTATGACCACAACAGGACTCGTTTCTCAAAAGGATTATCAACATCAGTGTAAGTTGTGTATTGGGTTCTTTATATCCCATTGAGATTTGGGTTGATTCCATGTTTTGCTTTTTTTAAATCTTTCACAGCAGCCTCCATATAGGTACAATAGGGGGGGGGAATGATCTAAGTCCATGGAGTTTGTTCATGCTCTGCATCACTGGAAAGCTTTCAGAAGCCGTCACTGTACTTTGGGGATTTTAAATTTCCGAGATATTCACTTAGTTATGGAATAGGCTAAAATCTGTCATGCTGATTTAATGAGAGAGGAGGGGAGGGAGGAGATACAGGCACACAAAAAAAAGCAATTTTCCTTGTAACAGTTGTGTTAAAATATTGATACAGATGCAGAGTGGAAAAATTTAACGAGTTGTTAGTGTTAGAAATAATGCCAGCATTAGACATCTCCTGTGTGCAGGGTTTCCAAGATGGTGTTCAGCATTTCTGGGAAGGAGATCTCATGAGAAATGTGGAAATGTTGGACCAGGGTCAGACTGGTGACACTTCAGTGTCCTCTCCCAAGGCATCTATACTGTCCCGTCCTTAACCACAGAAGGTGGCTCTGATGGAAGCCATAGTGTGGTTAAGAACTATTTTAAACCAAAAGCTTAGAGGGAGGTTGGCTGCTGAATGTTCCTGAGTGCCCTTTATACTGCATCTCTTACCAAGGATGTATTTTGAGGTCAGAACCAAGACCTTGTGTTTCAGGCAGTATGGTAAGGCTGGTGCACATGCTGTCCAGTCTTGATTCCACACTCTGTTGCAAGCTTTATCTAGGGTACATCACATTCTGTGCATTACACTTACAAAATGCATTTTTTTTCCCCTTTTCTCTGGGTGGACCCCTTGGTTCTGCAGGGTTGCAAACTCAATAGAAAGGGAGAGGTCTTATGTAGAGACATATTTTTACTGTTTTCAGTACTGTGATTCCCTGATTTTGATCAAGGCTTCAGTGTCTGTCACACAACTGCTGTTGCTGTTTGGGCTCCTTGTAGAAATGAGAGGTCTCAGGCCTTTCAGCTGGTAAGCTTTCCTTGGGGCTCCATGGTCCCTGGAACCCTTCACTTTGGGTTTAAAAAAGAGTTGATACAGTGTGGGTGTATGTGATAGTAGGGACATCAGAATGACCTACAAAGTCTTTTCCAATGCTGTCCCCTGGTCTTGGACTCTTCCACTGGTTCTTACTCCTGGAAAAGTCACCAAATGAATCCATTTTGCAGAGCATAAACCTTGTCAAACTGGGTGTGCTGGGCTTTGTTAATGCAGACCTCTCTCCATCAGAGACTCAGCTGAGACCACTAAATCTGAGCATCCCTTTTAAGATGAAAATGAGAAAGGAATTAATTTTAATGAGTGATGTTTTTGCTGCTGCTTGCCCTGTTGTGTGTGGCCTCTTGTGTAGGCAGTGTGATCTGCCATCATGTCAGTGCTCTGTGATCAAACCCCTTCCAAGAGGGGATGTGTTTCTGTGTCAGTTCCAGTCCCTGAAGAACGTTGCCAATCTATTAAGAGCCTGGCAGGCTGTACTGGGAAATGCTAGCATGAGCAGAGAAGAGAGAGGCAAGCCTGAGAGTAAGAAGGAAGGAAAGATTAATCTTAACAGAAATTCTGCATCCAAAAAGAACTTCCAGGGATGTATTGTCTTCAGCTTGCACTTCACAGAATGTTGTTTCCCCTGCTGAAAGAAGACTTCCTAGCAGAATAGATTTCCCTTAGGATTGCAGCACCATTCCTGTACAGTTTGCTTGGCATCCCTGGCTCTTTTTTGCCAACACCTAGTGTTTTAGAGACCTGAGAAAACTATGAGTATGTTGGGCTATGTTCTTCAACAGTCTGTTTGGAATTAAATGCTTGAGCCCTCCTAAGTATCAGCCCTTTGAATATCTGATCCTTGATTTCACTGAAGGCAGTATGGCTTTGCACTGGATTCAGTAAGTATTGGTTCCTGTTCATAGTGAAATCAAAGATGAAAATGAATATTGCTTTTCTTTGATTGGACTATTTTTCTTTCTGTATCCATCTCTACAGAGAACAAAGACTAGGAGAAACCTGCTGGCCATGGTATCCACTGCTGCCCCTTCTGGGCTTCTGATGATGAACTGAATGAGAGCTACCAAAATTGGTTTGTCTTAAATGGTCTGACTCTTGTAGGTATATGGCTCCCAAGCAGAAAGGGTAGCCCTGTCCGTTGGGGGCAATGCCAGGATAGGGGTGACCTATGCTAAAGAAGGAAAGTGGGGTGAGTGTCTTCTTCTGTGGGCTGCATACTATTTTGAACCAAGGACTCAAAGGGAATGCACAGTACAGCATGTGGAAGGCTCTTTCCAGATTCCTGTCAATAGCAAATAAATCTTCAAAACTCTTCTCACATTTGAAATTAATTGGGGGGGGGGGGGGAAGGGCAGTAGCTTTTAATATACATCACTTATCTGTAGATAGATCTGCACAACCCCCTCCTCCGTGTCCCCTTATGTCAAGGCTTTATTCTGAATTATTCCTCTTGCCCTCCGCATTACCAGAAATCTCTGATCATTGAAGCAGGAGGGAGTGATAGCTCCATCAAGAACCCAGCAGGTCTCCACAGGTGTCAGTGGTAACAGAATAGCTATGGCTGAATTGAAAGGACAAGGAATCAGTGAAGCAGGGGGATTGCTGCAGCACTACCATTAACTGATCACGGTTAAATGAGTGGCATCAAGTGCCAAGTTTTCAAAAGCTGTCTTTCTCTTTCCTGGGGAAGTTCCAATGTGATTACTGGGTGTCCTTTTTGAGATGCTAACTCCTTCAAAAGGAAGAATGCAAAATAAAGGAAACATTTTTTTGAGGGGACAAAGGGGCTGATTTAGAATCGTAGAATGGTTTGGGTTAGAAAGGACCATGCCATGGGGTTTTCTAATCACTTTCTCCATCTTTGTACCATTTTGAGTGAAAACTGCTTGAGGTACCTGCCATACTGTGCATAGCTTGTGAATAGAGACCCCCAATCTGTTCCCCCTTTGTGTAATGTTTTTGGGGTGTCCTTTTCTACCAGACCTACCAGCCAGTCTGAGTGCAACTTAGCACCAGGCTCTTCCAATGAGAATGCTCCCGACTGGCGTTGCCTTCTGGGATCCCAATGTGACTGACCCAGCGCTGCTGAGTAGGACAGCAGTTGTGGCTTCTTGGTTCCTTTCTGGCTGGGACCCTGGCTACACCCTGCACTTGTGGCCTGTTCTCTTTTTGCCAGCTTCCCTCAGAGCACTGAGGTGCCCCCACAAACCGCATGCCCAGAGCACTCCATTCAGCTTTGTTGGTCTTCAAATCCCAGTTTGCTTGGTCCCTGAAGCGGGCTGGGAGAGCAATCAAAGCCACTGCAGTGCAATTTCCGACAGAATTTCCTTCCTGTTTCTGAGGGAGTGTGTGTGTGTGTCTTTACGTGTTTCAAAAAAACCAACAACCCAAAACATTTTGGTTTTGTGCACTAAGCACTTTTGAGGGCGATATGGGGCCCTGTAATACGGAGGTTTATAACCTCCTCAGCTAATGCTCTCTGACACTCTGTTTTGATATCATTACTACATTATACTCACAATTTTTGAGTGAAAAAATACAGTACTTAGAAAGTCGAAATTCATAAATAAATTCATGTCAAACCGCACTTAATATTGATTTTGTTAGTGTTCAGATTCAATAATAAGGTACTGCGTGCATGAATATTTAAATATAATCATCATTTCTGCATCTCCTAATGGCCTCTGCTCTTCTACACTCAATTTAAACACAATTTAAAAACTATAATGTATTGAAAAATACTAGGATTTAGCAATAAATCACCATTGGGATACTCCAAGCCTTTTATAGGATGGCTCAATATCTGCTTCTCAAGGGACAGCACAATTAGATTCATGTTTTTAAACTTCTCAATTATCCATATACCATAATTTTATGTGAAAGTTTGTTTCTCTTCCTCCCCCCCTCCACCTCTGCTCCCCCTCCTCGCCCCCCACCAGATATTCTCCCAGTAGGAAGCGGAGAAATCACTAAGTGTTCTCTTAGCTGGGTTAGTATAGTAAAAAGGAGTCAAAGGTCACAGTCCTCAAACTGAATTAAATCCAGAGGCTGTCAGGGAAAGCAGAACGCTGACTCACTTAATCACATTATTTGGGGAAAAATCTAGGGGGAGGAAAGAGATAAAATGACTCAAAATGAACTTGCCAAGGAGGAAGCGGAGTTTTTATATTTATTTAAAAAGCAATATTCGTCTTTATCAAATAGACGCAGGGTGGTTCGATGAGGATGGAGCTGGCTGGACATGTGCGCAGTCGCAGGCAGGAGAGCTCTGCCAAGCAGTTTTCTCCCTAAGCAGGATCAGTGAGGGGAGGATGCGGTGCCCTTGGTTCCTCCAGTGCTAGGCTGGGGTGTTTGTTGGTAGGGGGTGTTTCTGTAGTGCTGGTCGCTAACCCATCTGCAAACCTCACCCTCCGAGGTAGGTCATTATCATTCTCCTCATTTTACACATGGGGAAACTGAGGCACTGGTGGGTGAAATGATTATGGCAGAGCCCTAGTGGCAGAGCTGGGAGCTGGCACTCGGGTTCCTAATGCTACAGCCTCCTCTCAAGCTATATGGCCGTTTTCTCTCTCCCACCAGCATCCTCAGAGCCTGTGATGGAGAGGGAGGTAAAAAGGATCTGGCATTGGAATCTAAAATAATGGCGCTAACATCTTCTGAGCTTAGTGGATCTTGTTGGCATTGGTGTGGTAGTGACGGTGCTGGTACTGAGAGCGGCTTGCCACTTCTGTTGAACGCGTTGCTATCAGATGGGAGGAAACGGTCGATAGATGAGGAGTGGCACTCTGGTGTCTAATAGAGAGGACGTAGCTGTGTCACCCGGTGACGCTGGCAGTGTCACCCAGAGTGCCTCGCACCACCATATAAACTGCCACGCACGGCTGGGAGTTGCAATTGGCAAGAGGGATAGAAGTGTGGCGTGATGAGTAGCGTGCATCGTGATGGTGGAGGGTGGGCAGAGGTTTGCTGAGATGAGCAGGGACTGCTAACCTTCATGATTCTTAATCCAGAGCTCCTTCAGGCCATGTCATATCTGGCTGGGGTTTTGCTTATATTCTATATTTCAACTGAATTCATTAGAACTATTTTCTAAAGAGGTTTGCTGTGTTGCATTGGAACTAGCTTTTATTTCATTCATCTGGCAAAGCATCAGCACAAGTGAAGCTATAAAGTCCCTGTGAGTGGATGAAAGAGAAGTGTTCAATGGTAGAGAAGTCTCACCAAGATGCCATGTAGCCCTTCTGTGTGCTGGGCCATTGGGATTTGAGGGACTGTTTAGTCATTTCTCTGGGAGGGAAAGACGGGCATTCCTTCTCTTGCTGGCCAGGAGCCATTTTCACGTCTCCTCTGAGGGTTCTAGAGCTCCCTTATGTTGGTCTGCAAAATACGTTTGTAATTCTGGTACCAAATACTGTCTATCTTCTATTTAACAGTGAGGGAAGGAAGAGATAGCAGAGTTCTCTGGGAAAGGAAGACTATTGTGACAATTATGTGGGTGCTTCTGGAGTTCTGATTTTTTTTTTTCTATAAATGGCTTTCTGAGCTTCTGAAAAGTGTCAAAGAGTAGAAACAAAACCTTTCCTGAAGGAAACAGTGAGTATGTGACCAATGCAGCTCATCCCATGCAAATCAGTTTTGCTGCGGATTCCTTCTTCAAATAGATAGAAAGTGTTAGGAAGCACCTGGGTCCGAGTGTTTGGGAATGGGGTACCTCTGCTTGTCGGCGGCCCATGTTCAGCACCGTCCCGCTGCAGTGGATGAGGGGTGGGTTTAACGCCCGGGCCCGTGTCCCGGTGTTCCCTTGGCACGCCGGGCCGGAGCGCGGCTCCCGTGGCCCGCAGGTGGCGCCCCCTGCGGGGCGTGCTGCGGGGCAGAGCGCGTTGAGCGCAAGTGTGTGCCGTGCAAAGCCGCTGGTATCCGAGGAGTGTCCCGACAGGTGCCACCACCAGATCCCTACTGACTGCCGAGGATGGTGCCTGGGCCGTGGTGGAGGCAGATGGCACGTTGCTAATGAGCGCTGCTGGCACAGCAGTGAGGAGTGCCTGGGCCAGGGGGATAGCGAGTGGTGCAATGCCATGGGCAAGTGAGGGGCATCTTTGTCCTCTCCACAGTCATTCCTTTTTTCTGGCTCTATGAAGTCTAAATTTCTTCACTTTTTCCCTGACCTTTTGCTTTCTTTCTGCTTTCTTGTACTAGCCCCACTCTTTTTCTCTTGTTTCTGTTTACTGCTTCTATCCCTTTTTTGTCTTATTTGATCCTCATGCCTTTGCCTAGGATGTTTTTGGCTGCCAGTAGCATCCCCTTCATGTTTGTATCTTGCTAGGTGGTGTGGGTAGGAGAGGGAGTGAAGACTAAGGCCATTCCTGCTGTCTGCTATTTAAGAGGGTAGGGGTTACACTAGGCCTGAGAAAAGGGCTATGGATCACCTTGGATAAACATCTTTAATTCCAAACAATGGTGATGGAGACTCCCCACTATCAGCAGGTTGGCTTTTTGAATATTATTAAAAAGTTGCTTCAGTTACCAGAACAGGAGATGGCACATGCAGTGCTGCCATACAGAGGATTGTAGTGATGTAGTAGTGAGCACAGGCACCCAAGCACATCAACACTAGCTCTGAGGAGTACTAGGTGCATTCATAAGTGCTTATGTGCACTAGGAATTCTATTTATACATGAGGAATACTCAAGAATGGCTATTCATCTCCTAGCTTCGCACAGCCAGGTATACACGAATGAATCAAATGGTCATTATTGTATGTACATAACTTTTTCTGTCTTGGATCTTGCAGTAGGCTGTGAAATACCTCATTTTGATGGCAAATAAAGTATGGTTAAACCAGGGAGACAATTCTGGCATGGTGGCTTTGCTGATGATTTTGTTGTTACTGACATGAACTGGCTGCATTTCCAGGTGCCAGATTACATTGTTCCTAAATTCCTCTTATGAAGGAAGGTCTCTTTCCAGTTACCTGTAAAAAGTGACCCAAGCTCAACACCTTTGGCTTCATTTAGTGATATCAAACATCACAAGATGCCATCCTCAGCAGTGCATAACCCGGTGTTAGATTCTTTAACCACGTGCCCAGGAGCCTGAGAGCACTGTGCTACCTGCTGCCGCTATCCTTGTTGGTCTGTTGGAGTTAAATTTGATGATCAGGAGAAACATGGCCAAAGAAACACTCTGAGTGTGGTGTGTGGGTCACTTGGATTGCACCAGGATTGCTAGTTGTGATCCAGTCTTCTTTAGTATTTAAAGGTAGAGAACAGTTATGAATGTACTGAGGGCTTTTGTCTTCTACCTAAGATGCAGCCTTCTTTGTTATTGTAATTTCTGGATTAAGAAAATAGCTTGATTCTATTTCAGAGCCTATGAGAGCCAAAAATCTGGACTAAGGTGCAGCTCCAGGGAATCTGGTTGCAGAGGGGAGAAACCCCTGTGTGTGAGTAGAAGCCAGCTCTGCATTTGCTGGGAAAGCTTCTATTTCCCAAACAAGGAAAGGGCAAAAAAGCCTTGAACACTGATTCTTTGAAAGCTGTGAAACTCAGAACAGGTGTGAGCACAGGCAGCTGCCGCGTGCTGTGTGCAGATATTCCTGCTAATGCCTCCTTAGAACTTAATCTCTGAAACCATCTGCTTATGGTGAGCACATGTCCCGGGGGAGGAGGGGCAGAAGCAGATCCAGCAGCCCCTCAACTTCTTCGACTGGAGCCTGAGTAAGAATTCTGAACAGCAGAATCTGCTTGAGTTGTCTGTGTCAAGAGGCCTTATCCTCAGCTTGTGTGAAGCGGGCAAACTCTAGCGTCAGTTCCTCAACTTCAAGATTGTTACTGTTGAGTCTCAGAGATCGAGATTTGGCTCATGAGCATCTGAACGAAGCCAACACAGTCCAGGTTTTGGAGCTGAACCCTTTGTCCCAACAAATACAGGGGATCAATTTTTCTTACTCAGGATCTCAGTCTGAACAGGAGCAGCTAAAACCTCGAGCAGAGTGCCAGACCTGCATCACTCTGGGTTTTCAATCTGAAGTCATTGGGAAGTTGAGTAAGTCCTCTGGGTTGTCACCTTAGTGCAGCTATCTGATAATCTCCAATGGAGCCTCCAGGAGTTATCTTTGAGTAAATCACTTCCCTTCCTCATGCCTTTTTTTTACTCCTGTTTCTTAGCTTTTTGACTTTGTGAGTGACAGCCCCTGCTCCAGGGTCTCTGTTATTCAGCACAATGTATCTGAGGATCATAAATGTTACTGTGCTAATAAGTGAGTCAAAGCAACCCACTGCTGCTTGCTGTGCTTCTTTTTACCTGTGCACGTTTGCTTGCAGAAGCCAAATTGCTCTCAGCCACTGACCTATTAATGACAAGCTAGTTTATCAACTTTGGCAAAAGAAGAAAGCAGTATTAGCCACTGCTGCCCTGTGACTGCCAGAAGCAGTATGGTGACAGGAATGGGTCATACTTCAGCCTGTGACTGAAGGGTCCCCAGCCTCAGAGAGACATTCAGGGACTTCCCCTGCATTTGGTGCTGGCCATAAAAAATTGATCATCCTTTGTTACAGCTTCACTTCTGTCACTTTCCATCCTGGAGTCTGTTTTTTACAGAAAACAAGCTACATTCATCAAAAATGACAGAACACAGACTTAATGTAATCATGTATGGGAACATGAATTGCAAATGCAGAACACAAGCACTAAAATGTATTTTCCATTACTGCCACAAAATGAAATAATCATGAACATTTTCCCCAAGAATGAGAACACATGTAGAGTACACTGACACCTTCAAACCTGCTGCAGGGCCCTGGCCTCAGGTGCAGGTAGGCTTCCTGTCTATGGGAATGGAGGAGATCTGCTACTATCAGAAGAGGTGGCTGTCTTCTAATCCTCACCATGGAAACTTGTGGTGGTTATTAGTTACAGCAGCTTCTGCAGGCTCATTTGTGTGACCTTATGGTCATCTCTGGGTGATAAAGATCTTGTGGGTACTTCTAAGTATAACTGAGCAGAGGTGCTGGAAAAGCAGACAGTACTGCATTGCTCCTTAATTCTAGATGCTACTTCTAACTACTGCTGGATCACTTGCTGATAACCTCAAACAACTCCTTTTGCCCCTACCCTGCTTTTATGCATAAGGTGCCAAAATACAGATATGCTTATTTTTATTTAAATCTGTTATCTGATTTAAAGTTGGTACAGGACAACATGTTAACCACATTCTTCCTTTCCATTGCAGACATGCTGGACCACAGTTGTGCCATACTCTGTTGAACATCTGCTATACTGTGCTCCAGATACGGCTGCGTTTCACAGCCAGGTAAGGTTCTACTTACCTTTCTATCTGATTCTTGTATTTGTGACTTGCTTTAGTATCAGAAGTGTAAGTGACTGGATTACGTCTGTCAGGAGAGAGTAATAAAAGTATTCTATTATACTTCTATTAATAGTGTAATTAATACACAATAAATAGAAGTGTACACTTCTATTAATACACTATTAATTCTATTACACAAGGAAGTATAATAGAATTGGGAATAACCAATCTGTAACCTAAACTAAATCCAGTACTTGCTCAGTAATTTAGATTATATTAAATATATACAAGTTCTCACCCAGCCTGTACTTGCCGCAATTCTGCAAATACACTAATAAGGGGTGTTGGAGCCTGCCCTGCTGAAGGATAGCTGGATATGGATCATGATGGTGTCTGGAAGGGAAACTACTAGTTTGATCAAAGCTTTGTACTCAGACAGCACTGAGTGCTGATGGAATGATACAGAGAGAATAAGGCAGAAAGACACGGCTGGTTTACATCTCATCCAGCAGAAGCTGTTATGAGGGACTTATTGATCTCTGATTCAGCCACAGGCCATGGGTTAAACGATGGGAGGGATGTATTGAAGAGACCAGCCTAACTGCACCCAACAGGAGGTGCTGAAGAGAGCAGCATGCTGTGCTGGGGTGGACTTTTTTCCTCCAAAGATTTGTCCCTGTCATAAAGAGAAGAGCAAGAGATTTTGTTCTAAATTCATTAAAATGATGTCTTTGCATGAAAGCAATTCAGATTATAAAAAATACATAAAACAAATAGACTCAGCAGCTGTAGAATTCAAGAGAAAATCTGGATTTGGAGAAGATTCTTAACTTTTTAGTAGTGAAAAAACATTTGGTCTTATGCATCTTTCCAGATGTTTATACACAGTCTGCGTCCTCTCTGACAAGTTTGCTTAAAGACCTTCATAGACATATTTGTATGGTCATATATGTGTAATCTCCTTCTATGTATGCACATTCTTGTACGCTTGACACACTCTATGTGCATGTACATCATCTCATCAAAATTAACTTCCTTTTTGAATTAATGTGCTTATATGCATATACATCAGTATGTCCCAAGGTGTATATATGTATCTTTGTTCATATTCCCATATATGAATGAGGTGTTCAACATAGGCAAATTGAAAAACTTAGTTATTCCAAATCTTGTGTTATTTCTTATTTCATTCCCAAAGGGTAAATGGACTCATTCCAAATGAAAGGTAATCTTGGGACCTGAAGTTTTACATTTTAGCATATAGTGTGGTTTAAACACTACTATAGACTGTAAGCTCTTTAGGGCAGTTAGTAGATTCCCTTGTTTATACAACAAATGCAATGTCAGATTGATGAAGACTTAAGGTTCTAGGACAGTGCAAATAATTAACAACAGTGATCAGATTCTACAGAGAGATGAGCTGGGCAGGAAGGACCCTCAGAGAACATGCAAGGCCACCCACATGAACTTGCACAGAAGGTTGGTCACTGTTTTTTCCACTGGGTTGGAATACTTTATTTACAACTTTGAACACACCCACTTCAGTGTTGTCTGTGCATGGCTCATAAAATCTAGCACATATGGATGTTCCGTACTCTTCTCTAGAGCTGATACACATATGTATGTGTAGTCAAAAGCCCAGACTTTCAGAAATAACTCATTAAAAGTCATAGAATATGTCACATGTCATCATTGCAGGTAGCCACCTATGTACAGGGTGTTTGACATTGGAAAGGTGTGTGTCATATGTACATAAGTCTGTGTATATGTATATAGATTTTATGTTTGTGCATATTTAGCCAGGGCTATACATATATTTATTCATGCCAGCACTGAACTGAGTAGTCCAGTATGGATAGTATGTGCACACCTTCCAGAAGAGGGAATCTGCCTCCTGATGCAGCAGCCTTCCTTACCCAAAGGCTCCCAGCCTCTCACACCTGGGCACTGGCATCCTGCTTGCCAATGGAGGGTGAACGGTGCCAGCGCAGGGTGAAATATTAAGGCAGCCGCTTGAAATTCAAAGTGTTTCTTTTAATTACTGGGTGGATGCCACATGTCGATCCAATCCAGCTCTTAAATTAATCTTAATTACATGGATTTTGTAACTTTGGCATTAGCCAGCCACACAAAATACGTATTTCATAATCCTAGAAACGGGGGAAAAAAGACTGCTGCTGAGCTGAGAAGTCAGCTGATGATGTTATCAGCCTCTGTGGCTGTGGGTGTAAGTGTCATTGGGGTGTGTCTGAGATGGTATCGGGAATACCAAATTAATTCACTCCTGCAAATATCAAAACAAGCTTTTTGCTGGCAAGTAGGGAATAGGCAAGATGCTTGAGCTGCTATATTTGGAGCTTCTATGCCATCCAGTGCTGATACAATAAAGAACAGAAGCATCAGGGAGGGGAAGTTGGTGATCTGCCCTGTTTTGATAACAAGTTTTGAGTGTGCATACCCACAGACTGCTACTCAAGCCTTTAGCTGTTCACATTATACTTGTTGATTTGGAGTGGGGATCAGGAATCCTGCCTTTGTAGCTCTGCCATTGACTTTCTGGGTGTGACTGGGCAAGGGGAGGAAAGCTTTTCCACCCCTGTGCTTTGGTTTTCATTCCTTCCTTCCTTCCTTTTGTTTGTTCAGACTTTTTTTTTCTGGATGGGAGCAACCTCTTAATATGTGTCCATTCAGCATTATATGGCATCTAGGTGCTACTCTGCTATGGATGATGATAATGGATAAATTGAATTATCTCAGGAGAATTGATACTTGTATTCTCTGTTAGGGTTGAGCATCCAGGATCTCTCTGAGCATCCATCATGCCAACTTTAAATAGAAAAGAGAGCTGGGAATAGATGGTCAGGGATATTCATAGGAAATGCAGACACACAATTTGCCTTACCAGTCACTGCATGTTCTTTAAACAGGAGCTATCCCCAGGGGTTGGTGTCCCCTCGGGATTAACATTCTTGCTGACTGGGTTCCTCTCCTGCTTCTGCAGATGAGACTTGAAAAACAATAGATAAAACTGGGAGTAAGCACAATTGTAAACTATTCTTTAGTCTTCTTGCTCTAAATCTGAGTCACAATGAGAGCAGAGTGTGTACAGCCAAGAGTGACTCGTGGTGAAGTGGCAGAGTGTATTTAGGAGCATTTTCTGTGTCGCTACTGCAGATCCAGGCAGTGGAAGAAGAGTAATGAGCAAGCAGAAGATCTGTGTGTGTGTAAGTGCATTCACTGGTTGAGAAACATTGTGCTGCACACAGATGTACATGCAGGCAGTTGTGCACACCCGTACCTTTTATTTGCACTTCCATAAGCATCCTTTTTCCATTTCTCTACAATACAGGCACCTGAAATCTTTATAGAATTATTTTTTCTCTAGAATAGGCTTGTAAATGGCTCATCTTATGGCTGACTTGTGAGTTCGTTCAGTGCCTGCATGATGCATTTGGTATGAAGACATCCCTTTTTATTCTTGCCAACTTCTTGTGTTTGGCTCATCTACCGCTGATCATACTTCTGTCTTTCTGGTTAACAATTTTACCTTCTAAAGCTTTTCCTGAAGTTGCTTTACAGGGCAAGGTTAGCTTGGATATCCATTTGAGGGGTTGTTTTCAGAGCACTTCTGGAAACCGAAGTGAGAAAATGTTAAACCTCACGTCAATTTGCCTAATTGATGTGAATCCTGATTGTGGCCAGGGAGGAGTGGATTTCCCTGCTTTAGTCTTCTGAATAATGTGCCCATCTGAAAAGAGAGAAAATCCACTAAATCTTGGCAGCCAATGCAACTGTCCTTACAGGCTGGGAATCTCCCATGCAGAGCAAAATCAGGGAAGTTACGTGCCTGATGCCCTCAGGACACCCTGTAATGCTGGACCCCTGTATTTTGTTCTGGTTGAAGCTGATGGAGTTTTCTGTAGTGAAGTTATTTTGATTCCAGTTTTGTCAGGTTTCTTGGGCTTTTCTCCAAAGCGCTTGTTTCTCAAGTAATGGTAACAGAATCTGGATTAGCTAAACTGCTCTGCTCCTGAAATACTGTGTCATTTCTGTGTTCTTAAGATACTGCAGCCGTACAGGTTTTAATCTTGGAGGCTTGCTGGAGTTGGTGTGACTTGAATAGGAATGATACAGAACTTCCTCAGTTTTCACATTTGAAAACCTTTTGATGGCTGAACTCATCCAGCAGTGGGGAAGAAGCCAGCAGCCAAATGGAGAAACCTTTCCAGCTTTCAGGGGAGGTAGGAAACAGAATGAGTTAATGTTGGCCCAAAGGGCCACAATAAATAATGAGAGCTCTTCCAAGTATATCGGGGGAAAGAAATACGAGAGAGAAGGTAAGCCCATTAATAAATTAGGAGCAAGCTGGAATCAATGGTGAGGCTAAAATGGCTGAGCTACTTAACTTTTTTTTTAATTGGTCTTTAAGAAGAAAAATATAGAAATGGAATATGGACCATTAGGAAGTAATGAGCATCTTGGCACCCAAGCTGTTGATGTAAAGCAGATAAGGGAACACTTGAAAGAACAGATAGCAACAAATCAGCAAGTCCAGCTGATGAGCATCCTGGGATGTTTGGCTGCTGAATTCACTGAACTGCTGGCAGGTAGTTTGAAAAGTTGTGGATTAAACAGGCAGGTCCTTCATGGCAAGTCCATATCGGTAGCTCTGCAACAAAGACCAGCCTTAAAAAGCTATCAGGAGCGATCCTGCAGTTACCACTTTACACAGCCCATTGTATTATCAGCTTGAACTGGTGCTAAAATGAGTTACGTGAGTTTCAAAAAGCCCAAGTTCAGAAATTGGCCAGACTAGATGGTTCCTTTGCTGCACATAATTAAAATTAACACTTTTGTCTTCTCAGTAAACTTGCGTGATTGGACTGGAGCTGATCCAGCTGTGCCAGGGAAAACCCGCCTAATAAATTTACCTAAGGGTTTGCGGCTTTCAGTTTAGCTTAATGCTCAAAAATGCAGCTCCTGCAGAGCAGTCTAGCAGATGGATCTCTGCTGGTGTAACCTTTCTGCTGTAAGACTTGAGGCTGCTCTGGTTTTTCCTCCAATGATTTTTTGCTTTTGCTATTTTAACTAATGTTGTACTGCTCCTGAGGCTGAACTTTGTGTTTTGTACCTGTTGCTGAAGTTGGCCTGTTGAGGTGAAGTACAGTAGCATAGGCTAAGTGGGTCAAGAAATGTTCTAGACTGCCAAAGTGATGGGCACACTGCTCATCCAATCGGGCTAAAGCCATTCTGTGAGTGTGGGGGCACCACCCTGTAGGCATAGCTGTATAAACAGGAGTGGTATCTTTCTTCTAAAAGGATTTCCAAGTCTGCAGAGAGGGTTGTAGCTCTTTCCCTCATTCTTTGTCAGGACTTGTGGAGAAAATTGGTAAGCAGAATGATAGTGTTCCCATTACAGAAGGATTTCCCCTGTAACAATGTCTGTGAAGGGCAGTGTTTCCAGCAAGGAGGAATTGCCGCCCTGAATACAGTGTATGGGCTGGGGGAAAGCAGTGTATGAGCACTTCTCAAACAGAAGATCTTGCTGAGCTGCTACGTAAGATGTAGCGTATCTGGTGCTCTCCTCAGCCTCGTACTAGCTTGGTTCTTTTTTAGCAACACAAAGAAAGATGAAGAAGAATATGAGGCACTTACCCAGATGGATAATTTACTTAAGGTCTTATTAAAGCCTTTCTCTGGAGTTTGCTGAATAAACCATCAAGCCATAGAGAGCTTCTCCAGATGATATTGTTCCAGGTGAATAAATTCTTGTTTGCTACATTTCCTTAACAATTGAGGTAGTTTACAGGCTTTTGCCTAAAGTTATCTTTGCAAGTTAAAAGAATAAAGCTGGATTTTACCCTGTAGTAAGACCTGTTCCCTTTCTAATTTTCCTCCAGAGGAACTCATTCTGATGTGGTATATGGTTTTACAGAACTCTGAGTTAGCCCTGGAAGGCAAGATCTACTGAACAGTGCAGTTGCAATGTGGATCCAGTGGTCACTGACCTCAGGGATCAGGGAATGCCCAGCCAGGATGGCTTGCAAACTGCATCCACACTTCTTTTCAGTCCTGCCAGGGACAGGGACACCGCACTGTGTGCAATGCCCTGCAGAGCATACAGCTGAGAGGTACAGGGGAGGATAACTCTCCCCAGGTATTTGATACCTTGATTGTGTAGAGTCTTTTCCATTTGCAAATAGTGTATGGAATACATTAGCGCAGAAGCTGAGATTCTCCAGCAGTTATGTTTCAATTGTCTGTCTTTCTCATTTCTCCTCCTACACACCTTCTTTATACCCCCCAGTGATGCAGAAAGCTTAGACTTAAATGATTTCAGTGGGTGAGAGGCAGGAGGTGGGGAAGGACCTAATATGAAAATTACTTTAATTTAACAGTCTGTCACTCACGCTGGCCCAAAGGAGCCCTAAGACCATTATCAGTGACCCTATGGGCCACCCTGCTTCTCCTTTCCTCAAGCACAAACTTGAACTAATGTACACACTTATGGGTGAGAGCATGCTTTCTTCCCTACCTGCATATTTAGAGGTAAAATAAGGAAATGTTTGTTAATGGAGGTTGAGGACACTGTGATTATGAAGTTGGAACCTACTCTTGCACAGTAGGTGCTCAGTGGACTGGATAGCACTGGTGAAGTCCAGGTTTAGTGTACATTTAAACCAGGGGTCCCAGAGGAAAAAAATTGTCCCTGTTTGTGGTCACAGAGGAAGCATTTCTGAGCTATCATTATTTATTAATATACCCCTTGTGAGAGCACCCAGAGACCCAAACACTGGTCTGTTAGAGAAGGCTCTGCAGCAGAGGTTGAGTAGGGACACTCAGCTGCCTCATCTCTTCAGTAATGGAGCCCTCATTCAAGACTACAGCGCCTAGATCCACAGTAATGAATGTAATTAGTTCTAATAATGGGTGAGGTGATACTGTCAAATGAGAGATGAGAGGGTTCAGTTGGGTTCTTAGGGCTCTGTTCTTGTTTATGCAAAGGTCTTTTTATGCCAGTCTGGCAGTGCAAAGAGGTCTGAAAGATGAATTGGAAAGTTAAAAGGCTACCCTATGGGTCTCTGGCTGTTATCATCCATCTTTGCTCACCTGGCAGAACTGGAGGGAATCAAATGCCAAGCAAATACAGTGGACAAAAACCTCTGCTGGTGTAAATATGTATCACTCCTTTGACTGCAGTGAAGCTATGCTGATAGAGGCCAGCTGAGGACTGGATTCAAGGAACAAATGTTTTTTGCCCTTAGTCTGTGTGTCCAAAGTCAAGTCCTTCGCATGTCATGTCCCATTCAGTGTTAGAGAAGGTTATATCTTGCCTCCTTCTCTCCACCTGGGCTGTCCCCTCTCCTCTGGATAAACAGTATTTCCCCATTGCATTCCCAGTCCCTCACGCTTCACCAGAATTAAATTCATCATTCATTTTTTATGGTTTATACATAGCAGTAATTTATGTTTTCAAATATATTGAGGTCACACTTTAGCAGAAAAAGAGTGTTTCACATTTAAATTGAAGGCATGTTCGTTCCATTAAACAGAGATGTTTTGGATAATTTTAAAAGGCTAAAAGTAGTAGATAGTAACATTAAAATAAAATTTGAGAGATGTAATTACACCTAATCGTACCATAAAATAATCAATACTGCATTACATTATTTCTGACTTCCCCAGTTATAGCCTTTTTTTGTTAAGCTTTTGAATATTGATGAGGTCAGTGGGGTCACAGTCAACTCTCTGAGGTCTAATGGAGGTGGAATTAAGGTGATGTCCTCTTCTATTATATCTGCACGGGGAGGTGAGCTCTCTACTTTCTCAAACTGGGAAGATAACATGGCATCAGAAGCCAATACCTCGGCATCATTTCTTGAGCTGAGCTGATGCTGTCAGTAACTGCTGACGGGGAAGCTGGCAGAGCTGTCTCCCCATCACAGAGCCACTCAATTACACATGCCAGGATGCAGAGGAAATGATGTTCATGTCAACAGAGATCATTACCAGCTGGAGACCAGTGTGTGTGAGGTGACAAGAACCAGTTCCTTCCAGTTCAGCCAGGGTTTTCCCCACTGTGTCTTTGGATCACTGAAAGGGGTTTTGTTGTGTCCTTCTCCTTCTCTTTAATTGTGCCTTTCTGCCTCACACATACCTATAACAGCCCCCTCTGACCGGATTGCAGAGCGTTCATCCTTCACCAGCCTTTGTGTAAGGACATGGAACACATCAAGAAAAGCTGGGATTCAGTACAGGTGTTTGGGCACGGACCTGCTTATCCCAGGAGGTACATGGCTGATGGAATCTGAGTAGATGTGTCTCTGTCACCATAAAGGTCTCAGTTTGAAGGGCCCTGGTCTGTACTATTCATCATTTAGGGATCTTGTAGACATCTGTGCATTTCATTTGGGAATCTTTTCCTGTGTAAAGAAAAAAATACCTGCTGGGAGACAATGGTCTGTATTTTCCCTTGTTTCAGTGTGTACCCCTCTAAATACTGTGATACTTTGGGCTAGGGCAGTCTTGAGCATTTAAAGCAAGAGGTAAAATACTGGGGGGTCCCCGTTCTGTGTCCAGATTTCTCATAATGTGCTGGTATGTGCTTCCTGCAAATGATTTAGAATTTAACCCAGGGAAAGGGCTGGGATCTGAAGAAATATTCAGCAATAATCCTAGGATTTGTATTTTACCTTCTGTGCCTCTGTTTCTCTATCCATACAATGAGTATAAAGTTCTTTTTATTGAAGTCTGTTTTGCATAATGGGGGTAAGAGAAAGGTTTCTTTACTTTTGATAAGCCCTTTGAAAAAGGCAACAAAATGTCATTTTTCTGGGTTCTGATCATAAATATCAAGAAGGATGGAATTTTAAACCAGAGCCAAATCAAGCAGTACCTCTGCATTATCCCTTTCCCATTGCCACAGCGTCCTCAGATTACAGCGCTCAGAACAAAAGGCAAGATAATGAGCAGGCCCCTATCATTACCATTAATAATAAAAATGATATAATGTATTTTTAAAACTTTCCTTAATGCAACACCAGCCCAGTCCTCCCAACCCTCAGATTATCACATCTTCCCAAATATGTATATCTAAATACATAGATGAAAGTGTCAGCTGGGGAACAGGCACAATGCAGTTCAGACGCTGGAACTCTCCATCCACTGTGTTTCTCCAGGGGGGCCCATCCCCTCCGGAGGGACCATCTCTTTCCACCACCCTTCTCACCAGAGCAGCCCCTCCGCCCTGGCTTACCTGTGAAGTTAATCCTTCCCTTACACCCAGTGCTGTCCCTGAGGCCTGGCTATGTGTGTGCCCCCTGCCCTCATCACTCTTGCTGTGCCAATTCCTGAGGATTTTCCTGCTACCTATTCCCATATACACCAAATTCTCTACATCCCGCTTCTCTCACCCCCTTCTGTTTACTCCATGCACCCCATTTTGTTCCTGCTCTGAAATCCAGTTGTTAAAACTCATGATAGAAGGTGGATATTTGCCCAAAAGCAAACTACCAGCAGCCCTCCCTCTATTGCAGATAAAAGCCAGCCCCGTGCCTCTGATGAGGCTGAATTGCTTTCAATTGACAACAGAAGCTGCTGCTGCTCGTTCTTTCTATTTTTTTTAAATTTGAAAATGGAAGGGACACTATTAGGAAATTTACATTTGCGAATATGATATTTAATTAGCAATATTAATAAATTAATAGAAGCAAAGAACCTTGTTGAGACTCCAGATTAATAAAACATGCTTTAGCTGAGTAAATGAGGTGAGCCAGGGATGTGATGCCCATAGAGGATACAGGGGAAATCTCACTCCCTGAATACCCCTTCAGGAGTGGGTGAGGGGCAATAGTGAACTGGGGCAAAGGTTTTTCTCTCTTGCAGTGCTGCTTACACTCACACACCGGCCCTTTCCCCATCCTGCCACAATATTTGCGCAGGAAATTAGGAACAGCTTTTCTGATCACCTTCACCTTTCCCCTGCCAAGAAGCTGAATGAATCAGTGGTGAGGGGTGAAGGAGAAGCAGTGCCTGCAGGTGTAAGGTAACCAAAAGGGCAGTGCAGGGCAAATGCTTAGAAATGTTTGGTCAGATCCATAGAAGGCAATAAGGGAGATTTAAAGCGTTTTCTGATCTGATCCTGTGCTAAATATGGAGCTCAGCCTCTCACTGGGCTATGACTATATCCCACTTGGTCTCTGCAGGGCATTTGGAGGGCTTTGCCTCAGAAGGACCCTCAGTCTGCAGCATACAGAGCAGGTCCGTGCAGGAGGTGGTGTTTCAGAGAAGAAGAGAAGCAGTACAGTAAATGTCAGTGGGGGCTCAGCTGAGAAGAATGACCACATTAAGCAAAGGTCTGGCATGGCATGAGATAAATTGCCGTGAGGTTACAGGGGTCAGTCCCAGGTAGGTGTCCCTGTCTTAATGTGCATCTGTTACTGCTTTGAATCTGGGGTGCTAATCCCAAGAGGGGGCCAGTCCTCTGCCATTCACTGATCCACCAGTCTTCAGGGCACTCCAGCCTATGCTGTAAATTTCTGTGCCTCATCTGTCCTGGAGAAAGCTCCTTGCTTTCCTGGACTCAGCAGGGCAGTGAACGCAGAAGAAGGTGGTACAGCCCTTTCCCGTACTGCTGCATTAGTGCAGGCAGTGGTTCAGGGGGGCCTGGGACGTCAGGACTCCAGGGATTCAGTCAAGCAGGAGCCTGCAGTTCCAGGTGACTCAAGTGACTTCATCTGTCATGAAGTCTGGGACGGGAAGGGGAGAATGTGGCTCTCTGGAGCCGGTGGTTATGCATGGAAAAGCCTTTGCAGTATTGTGGCAGAGAATCAACTGCATGGAGATATCTCAGCTGATGTGTTACTATGTGTGCAACAACTGGTGCAGCCTCTTACCTTGATGCCTGGCTCAGGAGGGAGAGCAAAGGAGAAGCAGGCCCCTGGGGAACCAAGCTAGCAGTCAAAGCAGTAGCTCTCCTGGGGTCTGTGTGACATTCACACACATCACCGTGAAGTCACGCTCTCCTGCAGAGCATGGGAGAGGTGATTATTTATTAATGTACTGAGCACTGTCCCCATGCATCACTCTGCCTTGCTCTGCTGCAGCCTCAGCAGTGCAGCACTGGGACACCACAGCCTGCTGGCCTCTCTGTGTGCACCAAGATGTCTCAGCACCTCGGAGGGACCCCAGAGCAGGGCAGTGATGCTGGAGGAGAAGGCAAACACATGAATTCTCTGGCATAATGTTGATTGTTTAGTAATGCTTTTTGGATACTCAGCTCTCGTGGATCAGTACTAGACTCACAATCAGGCAGCCTGGTGTTCCATGAGCCTGTCCTAGGAGCCCAGGGTGCTTTTCAGCTGAGACATGAATGCTTAGTGGGCAGACCTCTCTGTCATGGTGTTCTTCTCTATGTATTAGGGATAGTAGCATGGATGGGACGTTCATGGATCACCCTGCACTGTCACTCCTTTCAGTGTAAAGTGTGTAGAAAACTCTCCCAGTATAAGCCCTCATTCCAGAAGGGGAAGCACTTTTCTTGGTGCGAAGGACAACAAAGAGGACAGGCAAGATGCAACCGGTTTCTTCTTAAAATTGAGCAGAGGTAGATAAAGAGAGGGATGTGACTGCCTTGCCTGATCCCACAGTGGCTCAGCTGCTCTTCTCCCTTCTCCAGGGATGGCTCATCTCCACTGTGTGGTTTGTGATACACTCCTGATGGCTGACATCTTCACTAATTGTGGAAAAGTTTGCTATTGGAATGGCATGTACACAGGTCTCCTGGGAGAGCTGCAATTCAAGAAACAATGGGGAAATGGCAGAGATATCAGGGACTCTGGCTTGCAGTGCCACTCTTGGTATAGAGACAAGTATACGGTAGGTGTGGCAGAAGAAGAAAAAGGAGAAAAGTTGGCTTGGGTGGGGTGCAGGGAGTAGAGATGGGTGAGGAAGGCATGAGCTCATAGATGTAGGCAGGAATGGAGCTCGGCAGCATGTGGATGTGAAATATGCATTGGGATCATCTTGGGATAAAGGAGAAGTCCTGGTGTAGGCAGTCATTAATCTTGGAGATGTGGGCCACGATGTGGCATTCTGAAGCTTAGCCCCAAGGTGGGGCTGCCTTTGATGGCAGCGAGTGCACACACAGGCCCTGGGCTGTGCCTCCGGCAAGCTAAGTTAGTTGCTGGGAACCACCTCCAGGCTCATCCTGGGTGGTGGACACCTCCTGGGCCTTCCAAGGACTGGCTTTGGACAGTAAGGCTGTCATGCTAAGGATGTGTAAGGCCAACTGCATGGTCTGCAGGGGGGAGGACGGTGCTGCAGAAAAGCTTCCAGGCCAGTGGGGGTTTTGTTACTGTAGGCCATTTTTCCCCTGTAGATTGCAGGTTCATAGCCCTTGGGTCTTGAGCTATGGAGACTTAAGGCCTTTGTAAGATGTTCTCTATCTGCAGAGGTTAGTCTTGCCTTTTTTCCCTCTCTTTCATCTGTGGCTTATGAAGCACTACAAAAATTCAGTAGCAAATTTGAAATACCTGGATTGGATCTTTGTGTTCAGAGCCCATTTTTGTGCCTGGCAAGAATCCTGAGAAAGAAGTCCTGAGCCCTGCATGCTGCCCCAGGCATTGCTGCTTATCACACTCTCTGTGGGGCTGACACATCCCAGGAGCGGGCATGCACCATCTGAGCTCCCACAGACATGCTGTTCTGCCACTGCATCTCCTTCCTGACCTGCTCATCCTGTCCTGGCTCTTTCTTTAGCTCAGGTTGCCAGACAGGGTGCTGGTTGTATGAAGAGTATAGGCCAAAGCCATCTTCCTTTGTGACCCAGACCCAAGGTCTCTCATGTGTAAGACTAGGATCATAACCTTTCCACCACTATCCTGTTTAATCCCCTGCTCCTAGTGAAAGACACTTAGTGGAAGCCTGAAGGAGTGTCTGGGCTCATTCATAAGCTGGAGCTCTGTCCTGCCCCTAGTCCTTGGAACTGACACCCATGCAAATGACAAGGGAGGAAATTGCAGGCAGAGGAAAGGCAGTGAGGAGGGTGCTTCCTTATGCAACACCTGAAGGACTGGGGGAACGATCTGCACATCCCTGGGCATGACTCTTGGGGCCATGGTGCTCAAAGGGTCACATCAGAGTTTGTCCTGTGAGTGGTTTGAGGTGTAGCCACCTGCACAAAGGTCCTCCAAAGCCCTGTGCTTACACTGCTGTTGCCATGCAGCTTTGGGGGCTGATGGCATAATGGACTGGAAGCCTCTGTCCTCCCGAGGGTGCAGTTCCCATGTAATTTCCTAGCAGTCTTTCACAGTGCATTGGGGTACATGGAGAGCAGCGGGAAAGTGTTAATTCCTGTCTTTTTCTGCCTGCAGGAAGCTCTGCAGTTGCCTGCCCTGAACATAGGGATTTGCAAAGTAGCAGGGAATGAATTTCTCCTGTTACAGGCACTATCCAAACTGGAAATCTGGCAATAAAAGTCAAGTCCAGGGATGCTGCATCTTTGAGGAAAAGCTGGGGCTGGTGTGTCTGGGGAGTCCCTAGGCTTGTAGGTGTGCCTGCAGAAAAAGCTGTGTTGTGTGCATTTGGTCCTCAAATGAGTGGTAAATTCTGCACTAAACTGTTTTGGCCATTGTACCTTTCACACACATGTAGAGGGCTGACTTATCCAGGCTGAAATCTTGCAGTATGTCTCTCCTCTATACAAGGACTTCGGACGCTGGTGGGCTTAATTAAATCATCTCTTACTAACTGCTCTTTTAAAACGGCCCATCTTCCATCTCCTGCTTAGCGTAGGGTGTGCGATCGAGGCGGGAGCTCCCGGGGAGCCGTGGGGCGACGCAAGGCCGGGCCAGCCCCGAACCGAACCCGCACACAACCCCGGCCCCGGCTGTCGCCTGCCGCTCTCCGGGGAGCCCCCTCTGTCCGCCAGCCCCGGGGAGCTCCCGAGGCTCCGCGTCC
>JAOEHY010032641.1:12990-23786 GCA_025447955.1 Psilopsiagon aurifrons | reverse complement strand
CAGTGCAAAATGCTTAATTGCAAATTCTGTGCATGTATTTCCATGTGCAGAGTTCCTTCTATCCATTTTGAATATTCATTAAGGCAGATTCTTTTGGTTACTGCTCCAGTTTTTATATTTGGAAAGCATTCTCTCCTGTAGTAAATGGGGTAGGGAGAGAACAAAACTGGGCTGACCTTGCCCAGGAGTAGTTATTTTGCCTTGTGGGTATTACAGTTTCATTTATTTAGTGTCTAATTCATACTTGTCTATACTTTATGGCTATTGACTAAACCTGAATTTTGACAATGGGAAGCATGCTAACGTCAGCCTAATTTTCCTTTGCTGGAATGAATGCCTGGGGCGCTGCTTCTGTGATTCATAAATAGCATCTGAAACTTTGAGTTCCTGAAGAATTAGGAATAGCAACTAAGTTGACTGTATTGTCACTTCATAGTAAGGTGAATTACAGCAGCTCAATAAGCGTAACTTCTGGTAGCAATGAGCTTCAATTTTCTTAGGTTTAACAAATTAATAAAAGATGGGGAGGAAAAAAAAATCGTATTTATAGAGAGGATAGTGGCAGAACTTCTCTTTGGTATTCCCTATTCTAATGAGCTAATTTTATAAGGAGGAAGAGGGCTTTCCTAAAAATACCTGAGCAAAACAATGGAAAAATTGAAGAAGAAAAAGAGTAGCTCTGCAGTCAATAGCAAAAAGCAAATAGTAAAGGCAAAATTCTAAAACGTTCTGAAACAGATACATGTTTTTCTAGCCAATATACTCTCATTTCAGTATGAATTTGTGCTCACATGGCATTAAATAGCCACACGAGAGACACCACTGTAGTCAGGTACTGCAGTTTCTGCAGAGTAATTTCTCTCCCCATTTTGGTCAATGTAGGACTTCAGATGATGAAAGCAAATTTTTCATGTCAGAGAATAAAATAAAAGAAATTAAAGACTATCAGAGAATAGAATAAAAGGCCTTTAAGATAAAGTCCAACTGTTACCCCAGGACTGCCAAGTCCACCACTAAACTCATGTCAAACCTATGAGTGCCTACCTACCTGTAACCCTCTTACATAGCAAGAAACATTGCCAGTCTTTTTCCTTTAATTCAAGTGCACGTGACTGTTCAAAAATTTGTGAAGTTGTAGAATCCCAGACTGGTTTGGGTTGGAAGGGACCTTAAAGCTCATCCAGTTCCAATCCCCTGCCACGGGCAGGGATGCCTTCCACTAGACCAGGTTGCTCCAAGCCCCGTCCAACCTGGCCTTGAATGCTGCCAGGGATGGGGCAGCCACAGCTTCTCTGGGCAACCTGTGCCAGCATCTCACTGCCCTCACAGGGAAGAGCTGCTTCCTAATATCATCTATTCAAAGAGGGAAGTGTGATTAGTAATGTTCAAACTGTGGCTCAAGTCTGCTATAAAAAATGAGGGCTTTGACATGTGTTTGTAGTCCCCTATTTTGGAAAAACAGTACAAAGATTCCATTTTTTCCATGTGATTTCAGTGCATGTGTGTAAGAGACTACCTTTTGGGTTTCCATGTGAACCTGACAGCATTTTTCCAGAATAGCATCATATGTTTCACTCACACTTTCACATCCTGCATTAAACCACATGCACACACATCAACAAGACAAGATTGTAAAAGGAGTGTGACTGGGGAATTGTTTTCATGCTATTTGATAGGAGTAATTGCGGGCACTGCTGTTTCAAAGCAACTGCAGTTATATTATACTGTGTCAACAAAAGTCACTTTTGCCATATGGAAACCTAATTACTTTAGAATGATCTGTTAGAAAGCACTTGTGAGATAGTCAGGCCATTTATACAAATCAGTAAAAAATATTTGCCTGTGACATCTTTAAGTAAGAACTTTTATTTGTTATAGATTGAACGTTACCGTGACAGTTTTGGAATTATTAAAAAAGTAGGCATCTGTTTAAAAGCTGGGAGGGAAATTTATTAGGTGAACAGAAAATATGAGTGTTTCCCTATGATTTTTGTGATAAACCTGATTGTGCTATTGTTGAATGGAGAAGAGGGCTTTTCTTTTGCTGTTCTCTTCAGCAAGGCCCTAATATTGTGGGAAATGGGATGCAGTAATGTATCCTATATTTTAGTGAGATCATGTGAGGCCAGGGGTATTTATCTATGTAGTATTTGTTTCATAAAATGACTTGGAGCTTTTATTTTTTCTTTTCCTTAAATAATGTAAGGTTGTTTCCTTCTGTAGTCCAGGGCAAGCCTCATTTTTATATTGGGGGTCTCACTTCTGAGTTGTTTAGGGCACCCATTGATCAGGCAGTTTTTCTGTCGCTATGAAACAAGAGAATGTCACCAGTTTACTTAGTTAAGTGGGATAGTTCGGTACTTTGATTCATCCTATTTGCTGTCAGTAGCTGTTACTACCAAAATGTATTTCTAAAAGACAGATTAACCTTTAAAATTCTAAAAATAAATGTTGCAAGCTTCATGGTTGTCTGAGCTTCATGGTGAAGCTAAGTTGCCTGATGTGTTTATAGGTCTATCGTAGTTGTCAGGCTGTAGAACTGTAATTTATGGATAGCTTGCAATGGTTTATTTTCTGACTCTTAACTGCATACATCTCATATGATTTGTGTGGGTCATATGAATATATATATATCTCACATATATACATAAACCCTCTATAGTGAAATTTATATATGAAATCTATATAGATTTCATATGTATGTATCTTCATATATGTGCATAAACCCTCTGTTCTGAGTTGCTTTTTTTGAAAGCATTTCTATAGTCAGTCAGTATGGAAACATAAAATATTTAGAACCAGATTTATTCATGTGTTAGTACCAGCGAGCAGCAGTGACACCGCAGAAAATTAGTTTTCTGCGTTCCTGACAGGCATTGCAAAGCCTTCCCAATAGCCCCTTGAAAGAAAAGCAGAGCAGTTTCTCCCCACTATCTCCTTACTTCTAGCTGCTTTTGTAGTGGAGAGGGCATCTCTGTTAAGGAGCAACTCCTGGTTTCCAGGACTGGTCTGACAATGTACTGCTTCAAATACTCAAGTATTAATGGGAAAAGGATTTCATTATGTTTGATTTTAATGGTATTAAACTAGTTTGTAGCTGCTGGTAGCTTGGTTCTGTAAGAATATTAAGCAGCATGTTGTATATACAGTGGATGTTTTATGTGTTTAAGATACAGTACTATGAAATGGTGCCTCTTTGAATTTATTGACAAGACAGTCAATTATAAACTAGCTACGTATTTCTGAATGGTTTGAGTCCACTGAAACACTAAAAACCACAGAACACTTGCTGTTAGGACCTAAGGGGACCCTAACAGTGATGACCAGCCTTACCTGGTACCTCAGCCTGCCCTCTATGCCCATGGTCCAGGAGCTACCTTTGTCTTTACCCCCACTTTTTGCCTAAGCCAAGCTGGGGACGGACCATCTCCAGCCTTCCTTTTTGCTGGCTGGGCTTTCTAGCTGAAGCCTCAGCTTCTGCTGTCGCCTTGCCTCTGGCCTTCTGTTCTGTTTATTGATCAAACATCCCTGACAGTGTTCAAGACCAGGTTGGACAGGGATTGGAACAACCTGGTCTAGTGGAAGGTGTCTCTGCCCATGGCAGGGGGTTGGAACCCAGACCATTCTGTGATTCTATGACACTAGAACCTCTCTTGTCACCTTATTTTGTCACAGGGCAGCTGGCTAAAGTTGTTATGCCACCAGCAGTGCCTGACTTGGATCCTGCGGAACTGCTCTGTTGCCAGTGAGGGCTGCCACCACCTGTGCTGAGGTTACACTTGGACTCTTGCCTCATCTTCCTTCACAGAGCAGCATAACTGCTCCTGCTCCTGGCCTATCTCCTGTCTTGCTCTGTGCTGCTGTTTGTTAGCCAGTTGATCATCCCTGCCCACACTACTTGTTCCTCTCCTGTGCTGGAGGAAGTAAGGTCAGGGTAGACCTTTGCTAAGGAAATTATTTTCAGGAAGGAACTTTCTTTTTTTGAAATGCTTTGTGTAAGATTTTAGTAGAAAATCACGGAACAAAGAGCTTGTTTTGACAGCATTTTCTTCAAATGCAGACAGCACTAGTTGACCTTCCTCCCACACTCTGCCAGAGAATTTTGTCTGACTCCTTTTAACAAAAGTGGGTGCTCTTTTAAGGTTATTAGACTTGTTCAATTAAAGTCTCCTGAGGAAGGATGTAGGTGGGACAGAGGTGGACAAATACTACATTGCTTCTCCCTAAAGGCTGCTAAGACACAGTTCAACATGTGAAGAAGCCTGTGGAGTATAATGAGAATTTAACTTGGGGTACAGATACTCATTGTTTCTTTGAAGGCATTAGCATGATGTGAGAAGGGTGCTAGGCTAGAAACTTATCTACTGCTACCAGCTTTGGGTTTTATTCCTCCCTTTTGAATAGAAAAGGAAAAGAAACCAAAGCCCTGGTCTGTGAGGAACTGAGCACCCCCACTCCCAGAAGAATAGAAAGGGATTTAAAATACCGGCTCACATATTACTTGTGTTTTGATGTGTAAGGTTCTTCCATATCTAGAGCCCCTTGGAAGAATTCAGGTTTCATTGGGTTTTATTTATTCTGGATTTAGTGAATAGCTGTCTTCATTTCCCTACTTCCTCCTTCCTTTCTCTCCCTTATTCTGAATATTCCAGGAGGTGATGTGATGCCTGTGAACAAGGTTTACTCATATTTTTCTGTAAAATATGATGTAAAACTGGTCAGTGTTTTCTGCTAATACAATTCAGAAAAGTATTTCCATCTCCTCATGTTTGCAATTTATTTGGTTTATCAGGTATATAGAGGCAAGTAGCTTTATGCATCTAGGATATTCTATGCAATTACATTGCTGCTATCACCTGTCTAATACAAAATCCTACAGAAACTTTTCTACACTTTTTACAGTTTAAATACTGACATTAGTATGCTACCAGCAGCTGTCGTAAGGGCAAGCTTACTCCTGTGTCTTTTTCCTTCTCCACATTTCCAGTAATTATTCTGGACTGTTAAAACCAGATTTTTGGACATAGACCTAGGAACTAATAGACACCCCATTTTCAGTTTTCTACCTCTTAGCTCACATGCCATCAAGTAACTACTGACTCCAGAAGGAAATAGTTCATAAAGCAGCACATTCAAATGGACTTGGGGTCTGAATTTCTCTATGGCTTAGATGTTCCTAATGTTGGGTAGTAACAATGCTTCATTCTTTAATTCTTTCTTCATTTTGCCCTGGATGGTGGCTACTTTTCATTTGAGGAAAAGAAACCTTGAATGAGAACTAAATGGTAAAGTATTCTTTTTACATGTCTCAGTAAATATACCAATGCAAGCAAAAAGCTTGGTGTAATTACTCTATTTGCTTCAGGCTGATTTGCTTCGCTGGTAGGCTGTATGAGTAGCATCTCTTCCAATATCAAAATTGTTTAAATTAACTACTCTGGAACAAGTTGAGCATGTCTCCATGTTAGACCTTGGTCTCATTGCTATTAGATTGCATTTCTTGTTGTGGATAGGGTGCATCCATGTGTTGTTAAATGGGAGACTGTGGCCTTTCTCAAATGCTTATGGCCTTTAGGCCTCAAGACCTATTGCTTTAGACTATGGTTTTCTCGTAATATAGATCTGAAACTAATTAGCCCTTAATTTTGGGAAAGTTCAGTTCCAGGTTGAAAGTCTGTATTTATAAAGTTGGGATTGTTTCTTACTGTTTTTTTTTTTTATTCCTGTTTCATTCAGTGAACTGGACCAAACACTAATTCCCAAACCTGTAGTTGCTAATATTCCAAAGAAGTTGATAATATTTATTCAGCCTATTATGATACTTTTGAAAAGACTGTGGATAACAACTTCATCACTTCTCATTCTTCTTTGCTTGCAGTTCTTTAATGGACAAGGAAATATTTTGATGACAGTCACCCATCTGTACAAAATCTGCATATTGGCTTCATAACACTTAATTGTTGCCTGGTCTAGTGGAAGGTGGCCCTGCCCAAGGCAGGAGGGTGGAACTGGATAACCTCTAAGGTTCCATGAGCCCAAACCATCCTAGGGTTCTATGATTATGTAACATGTATCATTTATCTAAATAGAGAACTTCTGTTTTTCAGACTTTACCAGTACGGAAGATTCCATGCAAAGCCAATGCTCCTTCAGGATCTTTTTTTGCACGGGACAACACAGCAAATTTCTTATCCTGGTGCAGAGATGTAGGGGTGGATGATACCTGCTTGTTTGAATCTGAAGGTTTGGGTATGTATTTATTTACACAGTAGTTGGTAATTTTAAATAACTTTTGTGTTTTGCCTTTGAAGACAGAATGGCTCTCTTACTAGAGCCTGACTCCAAATCTGACCTGTGTCCAACTATGTTAATTCTGCCTCTTACCTGAAGCATGAACGAATAAAGTATATATTCTCTGAAATTCATAAGTACATGAGGCAAAAAAATAAATCTCGCTATGATTTCTTGCATACAGATGATTTTTCATCCTACACCCTCTTTTTTTGACCATGGGATGCAGTTCCTTAGTTGGCTGTATAGGGTGGTGTATTTCTGTTTCAGGAGAGTGGGTTGTCAGTGCAGGCTCAGTTTTGGCTGGAGACATTTAGCTATTCATGGAGCTTCAGTGGGTTGTGCAGGAGGCAAGAAAACAGGAATGTTTTTGTACTGCCTATACTGAACTTTTTTCCATCAGATTCCCTTGTGCAGCTCTGGATAAAAATTAGCCAGCAGTAGTGCTTCAGAGTGTTCCAAGGAAAGAATTGGACTGCTTTAGGAAATCACTGTCCTTCATGTCTTCATGAAGAACACCTACATGTTCTTTGTTATTTTAACTTTTTTCTCTTCAAAGGAAATCTTACAGCAAGAGTTTTTTAGCCAAGTATCATGAAATGAAGAGAATGTTTGTTTGTTAGCTGAACTCAGATAAAAGTGCAAAGCTGTTGTGATGATAGACAGCTCTGTTTCTGTGGAAGACAAATGAACACACTGATGAATCAAGAGGCTTCTTTGTTCTGTTGCTTTTAAAAGGTCTTTGCCAGTTGAAGTTCTTATGTGTGTGATCTATTTCCTTTCTTTTACAGTCTTACTCTTCCAGCACAACTATTTCTGAAGCAAATTTTTTTCCATTTTTCTATTTTTCTACATTTTTCTGTTCTTGCATCCTGTGAGGGTTTTAAATTGTTCTGTGTGTCCAGGAGAAAATGCTTGGCAGAAAAGAAATTAGTATCAATCAAAAATAGGAGGGTATATGCATTGTCTCTGTTTTGTTAATTAAGTCCTCAAGTTGAATTTCTTATTGGATGTGATAAATCATGCAGAAAATGAACAGCAACTATGTTTCCAAAGATTTGAAATAATGGAGTAATTGGACACTACCTAGGACAAAGAAACTTGCGAACACAAGAATGAAGGAGACCCAAACCTCTGATGTCTGAGATAAGAAGAAGAACCTGTGGTTAATAAAGCAAGTGAATTAATTTATACTTTGTACTGCTATGGTAAACACAGCAGTTTACCACTGTTCCTATAATAGGTTAACTGAGAAATTGAGAGCATTTTGTATAAGGAATTTGATTGTGCATTGTTAAGAAACAAGTTCTTGTTTTGAGAAGATGGAATTGGCATAGCTGAAATACCGACACTCTCTGGATAAGTTAATTTTTACACATACACAGTGCTTTGCCTGCCACAGTAGAACACAGAGTGCAAATGCACCTGGAAAATTGATATTCAAGATGAGTATCTTCGTCTCTCAGAAAAGTGAAATGAAATATATACAAATACATGTTGTGCTGTATTAGATTTTTTTGATTAATGACTGACTTTCGTGTCTGATTGAAACTAGGTTCTGTTGTCTTCCTTCTCCAAGTGCTACTGTTTATGTACTTATTGAAAAGACTTATGGTGCTGGAAATAGGATTAGGACTTGGTAATATTTTGACTCATTTTTCTAAAGTTGGGAAGAGTATAGTGACCATGCCACTTTTAAAAATGATAAAACCAGAAGCTCCTCTTCTCCCTCAATTTATGCTAGAACTCATAAAAGTGTTGATTTCACTTGAGGATTTTCTAGTGCATTAGAAAGAATGATGAATCATAACAGTTGCCAATCTAAGGCTTTTGTGTTCCTCTCTCTCCCACAAATCACTTCTCCATTGCATAGGGAATAAAATTTCAGCAAAGGTAAGTAATATTTCAGGTGGTGAGAAGCGTGTGTGAATGACATCTAAGTGTTGGCAGTGCCTCTTGGAATACTGATGTTTTGGTGTTTTGTTGGGGTTTTTTTTATAATAAATGTGGTGAAATTATGGTTACATAGGTAACTGTTTTTTGTGTTTCCTTCTGATTTTTCTGCATGGCTCATGCAAATTACTAGTGATAAAGCTTCTGTCTATAATGTGGAACCTCACTGTGTTGGTGTTCTTAATTGACTTTTACCTTTCTTTTGTATTCTATTCCTGCCTTATGCATGTAAATACTGTATTGTTTAATTAGATGCAAATAGTGTTTTCTTTATGCCTTTGTATCTCATAAGACATCCCTGAGGCCTTTTTCTGTCAAATTTGTATTCTAACATTACAAGAGCAGTTTTGACTAGGTCAGCACAATTAGGTATGTGCTAACTAAGAAATGAACTGCTATTATTTCTCATTATTTAAAAATATATTCTTATCCTGATGAGTTCTGAAGCCTTGGAAATCATGTAAGCATAACTGCACACAAATGCTTCCAGCGCTCCCGCTTTTTTAGCGTTCAGATTGAGCATGGGTTCAAACATTTTGTTGCATTTGGGTTAGTCAGCTGAGCTAAACTAGCGAATAGGGTCAAGGACTTTGTTCAAAATAAATTGAATGGGAAAAAATACAAGTGTTGTTTGCTGTGCTGGTAGATAAAATTATGCCTTCTGATCAGTAGAGTTAATTTAATGGTCCTTGAAAGAGATCAGTAAAGAGCTCAGAAGTTTAGAAACAATGCAGTTAAGAAATTACTAACTGTAAGTTAGTAGTGCAGGAGAATGTATTTTTTCGCTGAATGTTATGATGCTTTAACATAGCTTAAAATAAAAACAAATTAGAAAAACAGTTTTCTGTAAAGACTTATTAGACAGCCAGAGCTGACTGATAGCAATCTATGCATGTTGCCCTTTGAGCTTAGCTTATTGCAGAGACATGGCAGGAAAATCTCAAGAGTTAATGCCCTTGCTAAGAAAAGGTGGATGGTGTACCTGTTGTACCAGCTGCCAAAAGATAATAGTAACAAATATAGCAATACGGTATGTAGGGATTATCTGGAATGCTGCAAAAATAGGGGGAGACCCTGTTTGCTCCCTGCGAGCATTGAGCAATTCAGTGTGCTTTTCATAAGGGTTTGTTTTTTTTTTTTTTTTTTTTAGTTGGTGTATTTAAAGAAGAAGGAATAACCTTTGGTACCAAAAACTAGGATCCAGAGTCCAAACTTACATCACCTGGGAAAATCTGGAGATGCCTGTCTTTGGGGTTCTCTGGATGTTTCAGCAGTTTGAATTTGTGCCATATCTAGAATTTGGAACATGGTGCATTGTCTTTTTGCAGTCCTAGAAAAGTAATACTGTCTGTAACACATCTGTTTGCATGCTGTGTATATTTTCTGAGTTCCTCTTTGTAGGTTTTAGAGCAGCAGGTCCAGGCAGCTATGGTAATAACATTTCTGGAAGCATTCTAGATAGAGATATTTGTAGTTATGGTGCTCAAGCCTGAGGAGTGTAATGCTCAAAGAAAACTCTTCTTGGCCAAGTAGTAAGAATGGTAAGAATTTCTTGACTGCTTTATTTAATGTGAACTTAAAGCATTAAGTTATGATCTCTTTGTTGGTAACAGTGTTGTTGGATGATTATAGGATTTGGAAGCAATGAATATTCTGCATCTCTTCTATGACAGAATCCACCCATCAAGACAAGGGTTTGCCAAACATGCCAGCATGCTAATGTGCATCATTTGCTTTGGGAGTTGTTGGATGATAGTGTTGTGTTAATGTTTTGTGTTTGTGTATTCTGTAACTTTGTGTGTGAACACAATATGTGACACAGTATGTGGCATGGACTTCTTTTTGGTGCAACTTTGTTGATTCAAGTTTAATGGCAGGTTCCCTGCACAAAAACATTCAGTGCCTTGGTGGAAATAATTGACTTCATCACAAATATTTCTGGTATCTATTCTGATGTGATGTTTTTAATAAAAAAAAGGCAATTTTTTAAAATTCTTATTCTTATTTATCTGATTTCCTTTCATAAATGGAAGTATTTTGACCATTCTTTCACAGTGACACATTTACAACTTGTAAATGTTGAATTTTACATGTAGTTGTATCAGAATAAGCCTTTGTCTTGCCTACCTTTCAGAACATTTTACTAAACTTATAATATAGTCTAATATGTGTTGAAGATTATAGAAACATCCTGGACACTGTTATTCCCATTGGATTTGCACCTTAATGAATTCCCATGAGTTATTAATATTTATATGATTTCTATATTCATTCTAGAATAATTCATTACTATCTGTAGTTTTATTGTGTTTGAGACATTAATCCTTTTGAGATTTACAGAAGTGATAGTGCTGAAACAGGGGTTGGAGAACATAACTCCTTGATTTAAGTATATTGTTATATGACTCCTGGATGCAGAAGTGAGGATATGTCTGGGATGTGTTCATCAGAGTATGTGTTGTAAAACACTGTTTAAAAATAGGAAAAAGAAAGCGGGGGGGGGGTGTGGGAAAACAACATTAAGAAGGAAAATTGGATCAACCTTTTGAAAA
>JAOEHY010032641.1:0-12783 GCA_025447955.1 Psilopsiagon aurifrons | reverse complement strand
ATGAAGAAGGATCATGGGATCAACCTTTTGAAAACTTCCCTAAACATGTTGAATTCTGATGGCAATTGGAAGCCTATGATAATAAGTATTAAGCCCCTTTGGAAAATCTCTTCGCTTCCAGTGACCTAAAAATGCTTCAGAAATTTGAACAGTAGATAGGAAAGAAATCAAGTACAAGGGCGGAGAACAAGAGGTGATTGATCAGGAAAGGAGGACCTGTAAAATAAAGAAGGGGCAGCAATAAGGTGGAAGCATCATAGAGAAAGAAGGTATAGCCAGAGAGGAGCAGGGATAAATGCTTGCTAGGAGCTGAAAAGGAGCTGTGGTTAAGAGAAGAGCCCCTTGAAAAGATGCAGGCAGTGAGGACAGCAGATAAGTAATTGAAAGGAATGAGATGTAAAGCAAAATCATCTGTAACTATCAGGACGCCTAAAATAAGCTGGACTTGTAGGCATGATTTCTGAATCTTCACATTCACATTTGATTCTTGTCAAGCAAATACCATCAGTGAGAGTCTCTGACAAGGTGGGTATTTCCATTCATTTTGTTCAGTAGATCTGTGTAGCATATGTCTTCTACATTTAGAATTTGCTATGTGCCTACAGTTACTTGGTTGATTCCCTTTGCTAATGTTGGGTAGGGAAGGGCTGGCCAAGGATTCCCCAGGAATATTGTTTTCTTCCCCCTGTGGAAGCTTGAAAAATTATATGAAATTGGATACAAAAAATGTATTAATGATGCAAAGTGAAATAGTTGGGCTGTAATTAAGGCTGGCTGTACTGCATTAGTTAAACTGTAGCTGTTTGATGTGGTCATGGGTTATTTTTCCCATACAAAAGCTGTGTTCTCTCTAGGGGGACCTTGATTTAGTATGGTTCATGAAGTGTAAGAAACTCATAATTGGTATGTTGTTTTCTCCTGACATGCTTCATTGTTGTAAAAACCTGAAGGTATTTGGAGAATAGTGCAAGATGCAGTAGGATAGTATTTTGTTGGTGCTACTGAAATGGCATCAGCAGAAGTGACTCTATAACGCAGCTCCCACGTGCTGCCAGAGCAGCCATATCAAACTTTGTAGTGGGATCACTGGTTGTGTTGGCTTTGAATTCATGCAAAATATAGGATTAAGAAACTCAGCAGTACCCTAGAGATCAAGCAGTAAGTATTTTAGAATGGCATCTATATAAATGCTTTTTTAGTATTCAGTACCTATACTTTAATTCCATGTGTAGAGAAATCTTAGTTTTTATTTTTCTTTGAATTCTGTGCAGCACATAGTACTATTGTGGAAATGAATTGTTGACTGTCAGCTTTAAAGGCTGTGCAGTGAACTGTGTATGTGGCCATAGATAGAATGAAGTTGGTTTCTCAAAATCCTTGTTCAGCTTCCAGTATTCACTGTGTTTAACTGCATATAAATTGCTGCAATTACAGCAAATATGTTGCTTAGCAAATGTCTGCATGACATGTAAAATACCTGGGATTAAGTAACAAAGTTGAGGTGGTGCTGATTACTGCGCTGCAACTATTAACATAGATGATAGTAAATAATTCAGAAAGTGGTAGCTGTAGTTCCCCAGGTACAGTAGAATGCCATGGGTACAGACGTTACATTTCAATCCAAGCTTCAGAATGAATTGTGTGTGTTCAACTTATATTAGTTATGAAAATATACATATATGTACAATTAGATATTTTTTAAGCCGGATGTAGTATAGTTAGCCATGAACTCCAGTATAGTCAGAATGCAGATGTGAATGAAATCAGAGAACAGCTAGAATTAAAATATTTATGCATTTTCTTTAGTGGCATAGTTATTTTAAATAGTAAGAGATTTTGACACTGTGTAGTGCTTCTGAGATAGTTTTTGCTATCTCTTAGATATCTTGAAGTGCTTTGAAAACATAAATTAGCTCAACTTCTGTAAGTAAAACTAGAGAAGGAAGTGTAAGAAACATTGCTCTTTCTGTTTTCTAGATGGAAAAGTGTAAAGGTAGCTTTTTTCCCCTGAAGTTTAGAAGGCAGCCTTTTGAAAGTGACTGTAAATATTGAGTTCTTTCTGGTACTGATGAATAGTACCAAGCAGAAAGTATGTCAAGATAAATACTCAGAAATCAAGGCACTCAGAAGTGCTGCTTGTTTGAAAACGCAGTGATCTGATTTGCTTTCTCAAGGTTATTCTGAATTTTTGGGACCAAGGTAATGATCTAAGAAATGCGGTCTGGAATCTGGCTTTTGCTTTAACTCCTGAGCAGTGAGGTTTTAGCCCATTAAAAAGACTGAGGGGAAAAAAGATTCAAATTTTTGGTTTGAGAATCTAAATTATTTCCAGTGGGTATTGCTGTACACAAAATGATGTTTGTTTGTCGCTGAAATTCCAGAATACATAAGCTGATATAGTCCTCAGGAATGCTAATGGTTTTTTGTTGGGAGTACTGTGTCACCATCTTCTCATTGGATGACCAGATGTTTGTTGTGGTTCGTTGTTGCCTGTAAAGCTCTTCATCCTCTCACAACTTTACCATGTCATGTTGTGCAATGTGAAATGCATGAAATGTGTCTCAATTATGTCAAGTCAGATTTGCTAGAAGACCTGGAATTTTCTTTGGGTTGAAGAGCTTTAAGCATTGCCAGGAAACCACTTTACCTTTCTTTAATCAAATCTTCTTCCAGTTCTATTTATGTATTTTTTTCCCTATAAGGTATTACTTGAGCTTCTTTTTCACCGCAGATGTGCATATGTGTGAAATGTAATTCAGAAATATTGGACTCCTCTTGACTATTCCAAAACTAGATTATTCTGTTTATATTTGGGGGGGTGCCTTATTTCTTAAGGCTTATATATGGACAGTCCCAACTGGTTTCAAACTAAAGCAAAGGGATACATTTCTAGGGTCATGAATGGATGTAACACTTGAAAAATTCTCATTAATAGTTAAAGTAAATGCTTCATGAAATTACTGATACGGCAAGGAAGAATATTGAGCATAGCTGAATATGTAAGTCTGCATCTTTTATATTTGTAATAACAGATACTTGAAGGATAAAAATATCTTCCTAGTGCAGTGCCATTTTAGTTTTCATGCTCTGCAGTTTCACTTCTGGAAATACATTGGGATGAGATTAGAGAGAAAAAATGCACACATCTCTCTAGTAAAAGATACTGGGATGAGCATTCAACTCACAACTTGCTATGCATTTATTCAAGTCAGTTGAGCTCGAAGTTAAAGTTGCAGAAGCTGAAGATCTGCCCCAGGGTTAGTAATTTAGAGATGCTGAAGTCTGTGGATTCCCATTCTGGATCTCCTACGCACAGCATAGGACGCAGTAATAACTTTGAAAGATTTAACTAGACATTGCAGTATCTTCAGGTATGGTGCTTTTTTTGCTTTTTGCATTTGATTTAGACGAGTCTTTAGATAACCAAAATATTTATACAGCAAATGTCTTGACATTAACTTATTAAAGACAAATCAATTTTGTTGCTGTTTCTTTTATATTATGCAAATATTCACACAATTTTTTTTTTTTTTGACTGTCAGTTCAATCTTAAGTATAAGGTACAAATCTTTTGATGATTGTGGAAATTTATAAAACCTGCATTTTATCCACAACATGAGATGTTTGCTGCAGTAAGTATTTCTGGAGAGAAGGTCACAATGACTCATTCCTTTTTTCTTCTCTTTTCCTTTCTTCTTTTGGGGAGTTGGTTATGCAGACAGCCATAGGCCTTTCCTCATTTGTTGATTTTTGCTTATGTGTTTTGCTGGACTTCTCTACAGACCATTATCGGAATTGTGGGGGAAAATAATAATTATAAAAAAAGAATTCTTTTTTATCATGGTGTTACTTGTTAATGAGAAGTTCATGTTGTGTTACAGCTGCTTCTGTGGACAAAAAACTCCAGGTCTTGTGTAGAATCCAGGCATGAAAACTGGTATATATATATATGTATATACAGGGGAAAAGGATTTTGTTTGGTTGGGTTCTTGTCTATGATGAACTGAATTCCTGAAATATTCTAGTTTCATATTTACTTTAAGAGTGGATGCATATCCAGTTCAGGACCAAATTGAGGGTGATAAATCTTTGCTGTTGCAATTTTGTTATTTTGGTGATTTAACTAGGATAAGAGAAATATTTATCTAAAGGATAGTAATTACCTTAGCTTATAGAAAGAGAAGTATCACTTTAGTATTATTAATTAATTTTGGCATTCTCTTAATTTTAGTGTTCTGCAAGAGCTCTTGATTATTTTTTAGTTACGAACTTCTTGCAAGTAGCCCAAATAATTACTCATGGTTTAGATTTAGAATGTTATTTTCCAAAGTAACTAAAGGGTAACTATATAGGAACTTCTTAAATCATCTGCACTTGAAGGACCACTCCTCAATCCCATCCTTTTTAATTCCAGTAAAACTTCACTGCAAGGCTAGTAAACCCAAGTTTTATCTGAGTCAAGAGTTACAGATGTTGACGATCAGATTCCATTCATCACAAAGATCTTTAAAATAGCTTTTATTTTAATATTTTCCATCTTCACTTTACTTTTCCAGTTCTTCACAAGCAGCCAAGAGAAGTGTGCCTTTGTTTGCTGGAACTTGGAAGGATTGCAGCAAGGTAGGTGAAAATATTTACATAATAAAGAGAGATTTACATTTTTTTGACAGCAGGGGCTATTGAGAGATTTAATAAATCAGCATGTCTCAAGCTTTTATGCTCATCAGGTGCAAGGTGAATGCTTGTCTTGATGTTACACAAAAATATCTTGAGGGTAGTTGTTAACAAATACGAAATCTCTGTGCCGTCACCTCAATTAAAGTATTTGTTGGTTATCCTTATATTGGGAGGGAAAAGAGTTGAGAATTACTTTCTCTAAATAATTCTTGGAGCAATTTTTCCTTCTAAGAGTCAGATCTCTCTGTAAACAATTGAACTTTCATTAACATTAGTGATAATAAATTGATATCCATGCAGCCTAAATCTGACTTCAGCAACACTGACTTTTATCTGATTTATTGAAATAAACTTAGCTCTGGCTTTCACCCACAGAAGCAATATGAGAATTAAATTAATAGTTTGTGCTCTGTCTCTGTCAGATGATTCTACCCAGGCTGGACATTCAGTACACTGTAGCATCTTCGATGTCAAGACAATCAAAATGCCAGGAAGTAGAATGTGATTTTCCCCTTCTTGCAGATGAAGATGTAACCACAGAGTGCATAAGTTTTGCTACAAAATATGCAAACAGCAGTGCTGCTGCCCAGTCTTGCATATAAATTGCAGGTGCATTCATTCATTTGTATCAAGTGAGGGTGCCTTGCTATTCAGAATTATGAATTCCTTATGGTTGCAATCAATGCAAAAGAGGCCCTTGCTTATCCCTAGCATAAGAACTTGTATTTTCATATTATAATTGCATTATGAGTCTTCATATTTTTGCTTGGAAAGCTGCTTAACTAGAAATTTGCCTATTGGTCAAGTTTAAGAAAAGCCCTTGCTGTCAGTGGAAGCTCGCAAAGGAATAACACTGGCCAGAAAAAAAAGTTGATTTACAGGTAGCAGGAATTTTCTTATCTCTAAAGCTTGGATTCAGTCCAACATGGCCAAAAAAACCCCACAGAAACCAATTTAACTTTCCATGAATAATTCTTTCCATGAAAGAATTCTGATCTGCAGATGCTCAGTGCAATTGGTTTTCATGATTCTTCGTATAAATCTGAGCAAACTGCTTTCAAGATCTCCAGCTTGAAGATAGACCTCCCAGCATCCAAAGACCCTGCACTCTGGTCATAGCTGTCGGGCATGCCTGCTTTGCCCCAGGTTGATTACTTGGTAACATCCGGTTTCCTTGGTTAGGTGGGATTGGATTCTGCTGAAGTTGGTTGAGTTAGGTTAGTCTCACTTTGTACTGAAATTCGATTTCTCAACAGATCTCCAAGGGAATTAAGGTAGTATTTCACTCTTCCTAGTTGTCTTTTTCTCTTAAGCTTCCATATGTCAGATGTTCTCTGCTCCAGGCATGAAAATGAAAACTGAACCAATGATTGAAAACTGTTTTCATTATTATTAATTTGCCTTTAAAATATTTTTATTTTGCTGTTTACTTATAATACGTATATATTGCCATATGTCGTTATTGTATTTCATCCATTTATGTTACAGTATTTTATTTTTGTTTATAGCTTAGGGGTCAAATAACAAATATCTGTCTACTTATGTGCATGGTCTAATATCCCTGAAAACAAACAAAACCCTATTTATAATATTGCAGGTTTCTGAGGTGTGCAAGAAACTGTTGAAGGGTAACATCAATTTTAAATAACTGAAAATTAAATATGGGATACCAATTTTGTCTAACCTGTGGTAAACAGGAACTATATGGAAAAGAATAGGTAGTTGCCTCTGCTAAGCGTAGGAAAGAGGATATTGAGCTAAATTGTTGTGCTGCTTTAAAAAGGAGTGTGGTCAGATGTACCTGTGTTTTGTAAAGCAAACTGGGTCTCTTGGCAGTCTTAGGGGTCTGCTTTCCAGAATAGGAGCTGCATGTATCTCTGAAAAGATGCCTCAGTATGTTTTTTAAGAATGAAAAGAGTACAAGACACTGAATAAGTTCATACTTTTCTTTGTTTTAGAAGCAGAACAATGTGTTCAGACTGGCTTCTCACAAGGAGCCAAGTCTTAGCAGGCTTTGCCCAGTTAGATTACTCTTATTCTTGAGAGTTTACATCTCACATAAATCAACCTAGGCCTTCTTCGTGAATGGAAAGGGATTGAGGCACAAGTGAGCAGGAGTGGGGATTGCTTGAGGAGGTGAGAGAACTGAGCTCTGTTCTGCTAAACTTGAACCCATTCAACAGACACTGTGGATGAGGGGACATAGCTGATAATTCATCTAGGCTGCAGCAACGCTTTTAGTGTATTCTCTCATAGTGTCCTTGTAACCAAATTAGAGAGGGAGAGTCTGCATGAATGGACTATACAGTGAGTGGAAAACTGATGTGAGCACTTGGCTCAAATGTGGGAGTTCTAAGTGCAGGTACCAATAAAAATAGAATCACCTGATAAACTACCCTGGATTTCAGTTGCTTCTGAATACAAAATACTGAGGTCATCTGTGAAATCTCAGTAGTTAAAACGAGCCGTTGTGTACACCAGCAATTATCACGTGGGTAGAGTAAGAGCATTTCTACAAGGAGGAAGCATCCTGTAAGATGAAACTGAGCATTGACAATACTTGGGGCTATTGCAGTGGGTTGCAGAGGTCCAACGTTCTCCCACAGTATTTTGAAGTCAGAGGCTGTAGAATGGAAAGGAGCTTAATTATCTTTTTTGGGGAAAGAATTATATTCTTGGACAAATATTAAACTCTGGGGGGTTAAACAACTCCCACAGGTCTTTCGATATTACTGTTGAGCACTTTCAAGATCTTTCTGCTATTGTATTCACTTTTTCCTTGTTAAGAATAGGAAGTGGTGCTCTGAGAAGTCTGTTGGAGATCATGTTACAGTCCAGGGCTGCTTCATTTGCAGTTATGAGAAGGCAAGCTAGAAAAGAGCGAAAAGGGAATTCTCAGCATATGTTTCAGAACAGAATTTGCACTTTTAAGTCTTCCAGAAAAAGATGTGGTTTTTACCATTTCAGCTTTCCAGCAACTTTGCTTCAGGTTGATACAATATGTGGAAAAAATAAGCGTCTGTGTTTGTTCATTGGTTTTATTTTTCAACTCATCACTGGGGGAATTCATAATGCTGGAAGTAAAAGGAATTTGAAAATCCTGTCACAATGACAAAAGTTGGAGGTTATGAAAAGCAGCAACATTGCTTAGAGTGGAGGAATTTTATTTGATGAGTAAGGCTGCATGCAGGTGTAGGATCTGATCCCAGTGGGAATTTAATGATTTACAGCCTGTCGGCATCTGCAGACAGACAGGAAGTAAACGGATTGTGTGTAAGTGTTTGCTTCAGTGTTGGCTGACTTTTCATTAGGCAGACTGCACCAGTTAGAAGCCAGTACTAGCACAGATTTGGTTCTTGGGTTTCTTTATAGTAATTTACTAGACAGTAGAGTGAATAAATTAAAAGTTACCAGGAAAACACAAAAGGTAGTGTATGTGCTTATGCCCTTTCTCTGTGCATTTTAAACCTTTGTATGGTATTTAGCTTAGATTTTCATAATACATTTGTTGCTGCTCAGTATTGTAGTGTCCAGATCTTTACCTAGGTAAGTCAGCATTTTTCTGCATTGGTGCTATGGGCTCTTCTACTACAAAAGAAAATACAGCTTAATTCTTGAAAGTAGTTTGCTATTAGAAGCCTGCCTGGCATGATAACCTTTCCAAGCTGAAGCCTGTGTCTGTGGTTTGTTCAGTGCTGGCAGATTAAGAAAACAACAGAGGAGAATTATCAGCGAGTAGGAAAATGGGATGGCCTTTTAGACTCTTGACATCTGGCCAAGCTCTGCTCCTTGCTCTGAGATACTGACTTAATCACTTGCCATGAAGCTTTCAAAAGCAGGCATTGTTTTCAGGAGTTTTGCTCTGGAAGGTCTATGCTTGAGATTCCCCATGCCAAAGTTGCATGTATTTTTGTTTTGCTTGGAGTTACAAGTGTTTTGCCACTGTCAACAGAGATCTGAAGACTGGCTGTCAGAGGGGTTAGGAAAAGTATTAGCCCCTTCTGAAAAATATTTGCCACTACTCATTATCTATGCATTAAGTGCAATAGCTGAGGCCAGGATAAGCTTTAATTCCTTTGTATCTGGATTTCTTAGAAAAATACTAACATGAAATAGAGGTTGTGAAGTAACTTGAAAGGATATTGGTTGTGGGGGGAGGGAAAAAAATAGGCAACTGTAATGAATTTATTGAATTTGAATGTCCTACATGAGATAGCAATTTTTGAGGCCCAATATTGCTCATTCACTGGCATATGTGTTGCTGGACAGAGAAGCTGTAAAAACCCTGTATTTCCAATATATTTGATCAACTGAGAGCTTCCATCTGAATTTAATTTTTTGTATTCATTTGGAATGGTGGCATTAATGTTTGATATATTTAATACACATTTAGTAATGGATATAGGATTTTGTCACTGCACAGTTGTGCAATGCAGAAAGTATAAATTCTTTCCACCATTTTGTTTTAAAACATGTAATACTTCCTAAGGACTACTAATATGTTTGCATGTTTCCAAAAGGTTTGGGGTGGAGCCTCCTGGATTAATAAAGCTGGAAAAAGAGATTGAGCAAGAGGAAACACTTTCAGCCCCGCTTCCATCTCCTTCACCGTCACCAACAAAGTCTCCTGGGAAAAAGAGCACAGGGAAACTGTTGGATGATGCTGTAAGTTGTGGGAGGAAGTTTCCTCGTCTCTGGCCCATTCTGATATGCACTTACTTGCAAAGCACACAACAGCTCAAGCTTAGCCCTGCTTTGTGCTTAAGGTCAAGCTCCCTTCTTGTTACTCTGTTTTCTTTTTCTGTTCACTTATTCATTAACTCCCACTTGGTGTTTTGTCTGAGAAAGGACTGAGTCAGGACTAGATTTGGCCTACACTGACTTGTACATAATGTTAAGAAACAGTTCTAAGTTATCAGCCTAATGTTTATGCTGCTGTCCTGTATGTTCCTGTTTTTTTTCCCCTCATTGTTAGGAAGAAACTGCCTTGCTTGGAATTTCATTAAGCTCTTTGCACTATACTGCAGTTTTCATTTCTCTGTTGCAAACCCTAGAGTTCCTTTGAAACAACTGGAATCAGATGAAAAGGACACACTTTGAGACCAGGAAGAGGTTAAACTTGAAAAGTACAAATACATTCTGTAGAAAGGAGCAGTTACTATAGTAACCACTATATTACAAGGTAGATGTGCCACCTGGGAGTTAGAGAGCATTTCTTGAAAAATCCATGTGCCACTTTGTTGTTTCAAAAAGCAGACGGAATATCATGTTGGTTCATTTTATTGAAATACTTTGTATTATTTGATGCAAACAAGTATTATTTTCACATTTTTATATTTTGTATTTCTTCCTTAACTTTGCAGAAGCCCTCATGTTTCAACATAATTGAGAAAGAACAGCTATGTGTAGATAGTTACCACCCTTCTTGTAGGAACAGAGCAGAGAATATGAAGGTTTTCTCTAACCACCTCATTTAATTTAGAAAGCAGTAGGGATAGAAACAGAATGGAATTCATCCAGCTAGATTCCTGACCTGCGCTGCCCCAGACATTCACACCATAAAATAGCAGCAGTGCTCATGTACTCCAGACACAAAATAAAGTAGGATATAGTTCTGCCCTCTGCTTCCTTATTTGATTTCCAAATTCCACTCAGTAATACTTCAGTGTTCTTTGGGGTAGTAAGGTATTGGAAGCCTCAATAGCAGAATCAGCAGTAAAGGTCTCATTATGCTCTGGTTTACACCAGTATAAATCTGTTTGCTTTTATTCTCCACAGGCCCAAGATGGCTCTATTTTGCTTACACAGTTCAAAACAACCTGGAACCTCTTAGATCTGGTTACACTGGGTTTTTTGCGTGCTTAGATGACCCCTGGTCAGCCAAGCTATCAAGGCATAGTTCACACTATCCATTTTCAGCTTCAAATTTTAAGAGTGTTTTGAGAGGTGATAAACGTTGTAAGAAATGTTGTAAGGAATGGGGCAGCTACAGCTTCTCTGGGGAACCTGTACCAGGTCGGCATTCATCCAAGAGATCTGCAGTATATGAAAATGCTGGACTTGTTATTACTGTTCCTATGCAGTACTGCAATTTAATGTTAAATTAGATTTTTCTTAGCCAGATCTGTTCTTTTGACGTTCATGGCTCTGCTACTTTCAGATCACTGAAAAGTATAAAATATGCTTTTACTAAACATCAGTGCCGTTGCTCAAGCTGAAAAAGCAGCCCATGTTGTTGGGGCTACGTGTGTATGTTGGCAATGATGGAGTAGAGTAGTTTTGAGGCCTCTTTAAATTACCCTTGGTAGCACTAATGTCCTAAGGTGGAGGTCATCAAAGGGTAGTTAGCAGGGCTGGGGAGCATCTTGTCATGGATTTGTGATTGTCTTTCTTTTTTCCATAAATGTTTTTGGGGGTTTCTTTTGGTGTTTTTTTTTTTTTAAGGTGTTAATGCCCTATTTGAAAGTCCCAAGTGGATGTATCTGACAGGACCTTTTGTTGATAAGCAATATGCTTCTGTATGTATTTATAAAGGGAAACATTGTTATAATATGTTCATTTTGCCTTTCAGCTATATTGGCACTTTGACAACTGAGCCACTTGACCATTAGATAATAAGAACTAATCTATAAAACCTTGATGCTGAGCTCAAATTAGCAAACTTGACTTAGACGGTGCAGATTTTATGTTGAACTGTATAGCAGTTGTCTCAATTTCACCTCATCGCAGCTGAAAAATCATTATTGATACTGAAAGCAGCATAGTCTGGGATTACAGAAATATTAAGAAAATTAAGAAAAACTAAGAAAATATCATCAGTGCATACATAGAGATACCATGTTATGGCAAATATCATGTTGAATGTTTTGCTACACATGCTACTTTAAACAGTTTCTATTAGTATCGTCTCTGTGTTTTAGGTTAAACACATTTCTGAAGATCCTCCGTGTAAATGCCCTACTAAGTTCTGTGTGGAGCGTCTTTCACAAGGAAGATATAGAGTTGGAGAGAAGATCCTCTTTATTAGGGTAAAGTTTTTGTTTGTTTTTTGGTTTGTTTTTTTTTTTTTTGTAGTGAGTTGCTAGTATCTGCTACCTTCCACTTGGCAAATGATGGCATTGATCGACAGGAGAAAATATTTTCATATTAACAAAGACTGACTCATTTTATGATGCTGTCATGGATTAAATATACTACAGTGGGTTAACTGCTCCAAGGAATTCCTAACATGTAATAGATCAATGTTCTGACTTTAGATCATTGAATTTGCTCTGTCTTTGATCGATGGCAGTTGAAAGTCTTCACAAATGGAGATGATGACTTCCTCTCAGTTTGCCTTGAAAGAACATTCACTGCCTTAAAACAGCCTTTCTCCCACTTGGTTTTGACTGATACTATTTGGCGGGTCAGGAAACAGATAAAAGACTTCATGATCATTGAATTGGCAAGTCATGATGAAGACATATTGTTAAAGTAGGGTGATTAATATCTCTAGTGCTTCATTTGATTAACAGGCATCTCCAAACCCAGGGTTGTATTTCAGCCTTCAGATGTAGTATCTAAAATCCCATAGAATAAAGTTAATGGTTAATATAAATATTTGCTAGCATCAGTATCTGGCTGAATTTAGCACAAATGTATTATCCAAACAACTTCAAACCTCCTTATTTTCTCTATATATGCTCATGGTAATAATGATGAGAATATGCTAATCATATTATTCTGTAATAGTAGGTTAAGACCCTGGATCATAGAATCATAGAATAGTTAGGGTTGGAAAGGACCTTAAGATCATTTAGATACAACCCCCCTGCCATGGGCAGGGGCACCTCACACTGAACCATGACACCCAAGGCTATGTCCAACCTGGCCTTGAACACCGCCAGGGATGGAGCATTCACAGCTTTCCTGGGCAGCCCATTCCAGTGCCTCACCACCCTTACAGTAAAGAATTTCTTCCTCATATCCAACCTAAACTTCCCCTGTTTTAGTTTGAACCCGTTACTCCTTGTCCTAACACTACAGTCCTTAATGAAGAGTCCCTTCCCAGCATCCCTATAGGCCCCCTTCAGATACTGGAAGGCTGCTATGAGGTCTCCACGCAGT